>VSMD01067273.1:0-11621 GCA_008750895.1 Mirza zaza
GGAATTTATCCCAGGAATGCAAGGTTGGCACAACACATGAAAATCAATATAATATACTATATTCATAGAATAAAGTATAAAAACTGTATCATCATCTCAATTGATGCAGAAAAAGATTTTCAAAGAATCCAATGCCTTTTCATGATAAAAACACTCAGCAAAATAGGAATAAAGAGGAACTTCCTCCACCTCATAAAAACCATCTATGACAAACCAATAGTTAACATTTTACTTAATGGAGAAACACGGTATGTTTTCTCATCCAAGATCAAAAATAAGATAAGAATGTCCATTCCTACCATTTTTATTCAACATTTTACTGGCAATTCTATCTTTATTTATAAGTAGCATGATTTTGTACAGAGAAAAATCCTAAAGAATCCATACACACACCAAAAACAAAAACAAAACAAAACAAAACATCCACAACTATTAGAACAAACAAAATGAACTCAGCAAGATTGCAGGATACAAGTGCAAAAATCAATTGTACTTTTATACACTAGCAATAAACAATTCACAAATAAAATTAAGAAAACAATTTTATTTATAATAGCATCAGAGAAGAATAAAATACTCAGGAAAAAATTCACAGAAGAAGTGTAAGACTTGTAGGCTGAAAATTATAAAACATTGTTGAAAGAAATGAAAGAATACCAAAATAATTGGGAACACATTCTATATATATAGATTAAAAAATTTAACATTATTAAGATAGTGATACACTCCCCTCATTAATCTATAGGTTCAAGGTAATCTCTATCAAATTTCCAACTGCTTTTTTTTTTTGGGCAGTTTTAGACAAGCTGATTCTAAAATTCACATGGAATTGCAAGAGATTCTGAATAGCCAAAATAATCTTGAGAAAAACAAAAGTTGGAAGACTAATACTTGCTGAATTCAAAGCTTACTATAAGACTATAGTAATCAACACACTGTAGTAGTGGCATAAGGATGGACCTTTAGATCAGTGAAATTGAATGGAGACTCCAGAGATAAACTTTACATGTGTTATCAGTTGATTTTTGACAAGGGTACTGTGATGATTAGTTTTATGTTTCAACTTAGCTAGCTAGGCTGTGGTGCCTGGTTGTTTGGTCAAACAGTAATCTAGCTGTTGCTGTGAAGGTATTTGTCGATGTGATTTGACATTTATAGTCAGTTGACTCTAAGTAAAGCATATTACCCTCCTTAACATGGGTGGGCTTTATCTAATCAGTTGAAGGCCTTAACAGCAAAGACTGAAGTTTCTGGAAGAAGAAGCAATTCTGCCACAAGACCACAGGATAAGAACCCTGCCTGAGTTTCCCACCTGCTGGCCTGCCCCCTCCAAGTCCATATCTTGTCCATGCTAGCTCCCACAATCTTGTGAGCCAATTCTTTAAATAATAGATAGATAATCTTCTGTTTCTCTGGACAACCCTGGTCAATACAGGAGTCAAGACCATTCAATATGGAAAAAATAGTCTTTTCAAAAAATGTTGCCTATACAACTGGATATCCACATCCAAAAGAATGAAGCTGGACCTGTACCTCACACCATCATAAAAACCTCAGAATCAATCATAGACCTAAATGTGGGAGCTAAAACTATAAAATTCTTAGAAGAAACCACAAGACTAAATCTTCATGCCTCGAGTGAGGCAATCATTTAGATATGACACCAACATCACAAAGACAAAAGAGAAAAACAGATAAATTGGACTTCATAAAGTTAAAAACCTTTGTGCTTTTAAGAACACCACCAAGATATTGAAAAAACAACCCACAGAATGGGAGAAAATGTATGCAAATAATATATCTTATAAGGAACTTGTTTCCAGAATATATAAAGAACTCTTACACTTAATAATGAAAAGACAACCCAATTAAAAAATGGGCAAAACATTTGAATAGCTGTTTCTCCAAAGAAAATATACAAATGACCGATTAGTGCATGAAAAGACATTAGATACCATTATATCTTTAGGGAAATGCAAATCAAAATCACAATGTGATGCTCCTTCATACCCATTAAGATGGCTTTAATAAAAAAAGCAATAGCACGTGTTGTTAGGAATGTAGAGAAGGCCAGGCACGGTTGCTCACGCCTGTAATCCTAGCACTCTGGGAGGCTGAGATAGGCGGATCGCTCAAGGTCTTGCTCCAGCCTGAGCAAGAATGAGACTCTGTCCTTACTAAAAATAGAAAGAAATTAATTGGCCAACTAAAATTTTATACAAAAAATTAGCTGGGCATGGTGGCGCATGCCTGTAGTCCCAGCTACTTGGGAGGCTGAGGCAGGAGAATGCTTGAGCTCAGGAGTTTGAGCTTGCTGTGAGCTAGGCTCACACCACGGCACTCTAGCCCAGGTAACAAAGTGAGACTCTGTCTCAAAAAAAAAAAAAAAAGAATGTGGAGAAATTGGAACCCTCATACTTTGCTGATGGGAACATAAAATAGTGCAGCCACTGTGTAAAACAGTCTAGCACTTCCTCAAAAAGTTAAACAGGGAGTTACCATTTGACTCAGCAATTTCACTTCAAGGTATATATCCAAAAGAAATGAACACATGTTTATACAAAAACTGGTACATGAATGGTCACAGCAACATTATTCATGATAGCCCACAGTGTAAACAATCCAGCTCTCCCTCCACTGGTGAATGGATAAACAAAATGTGGTGTAACTATACAATGAAATATTATTTGGCAATAAAAAAATAAAGTACTAATACATTCAACAACATGGATGCATCTTAAAATCCTTATACTATGTGAAGATAGACAAAAAGGACCACATATTTTTTGGTCCCGTTTATATGAAATATCCAGAATCAGCAAATCCATAGAGACAGAAGGTAGATTAGTGCTTGCCGTGTACCTGGGAATGAGGTGGGGTGGGAATGAGTGACTGCTGGTGGATATGGAGTTTCTTTTGGGGTGATGAAATGTGCTAATGGTGATGGATGTACAACCCTGTGAAATATACTAAAACAACACTCAATTGTATACTTTAAAAGGCCGAACTTTATGGTATATGAATTATATCTCAATAAAGCTATTATTTTAAAAACACTTTTCCTTAGAGATCTTAGGGAGATTGATCCAGACTCTAATTACTGATTTTTTTTTTCATTGTTCACAGTATGTTTATCTGAGTTCAGAATACATGGGTAATAACATTCTTTACCTTCAAGCCTTTAAGCATTTCTATTTTACTTTTTTTCTTCTTCTCCCCTGCCCCCCACTTCAATAAGTTGGTCTATCTCTAAGCATTCCTAAACCAATATCTGGGGAGATTAAGATATGATGCAGCCTATAGATTTTTCCTTCTATCTTTTTGCTATTTATAGCAAGTACCTTACAGTTTGGACACAATGACATACACCTTTTACCCCAGGCATTATGATGACATACACAGTGGAGTGTTAATTGTGACATCAGTCCACATCTGCAATTTGCAGCTGCTCTCAGTATAGCTTTTCATCAGTCTACAGTTAAATGAGGAAGAAACAAAAGGGACTTCATAATAGTTCATGTTCTTCAATTCCACCCTATGTATAATACTGCTTGATGCCACATTTAACTGAAGTAGTATTTATTTAATGAGCATTTCATTCATTCATTTGTTTAAAAAATATTTATTGGGCACTTTCTCTGCGCTGGGCATTGCCAGGCAGTGGGGATTCAGTGGCACACCTGTGACAGGGTTCCCATCTTTTAAAGAAGTCAGATGATAAGTAAAGTAAGAAGGTAGCATAATTACATATAGTAATAAGTGAAAAGAGAGGATAATGCGATCAAGAGTGACAGGAGTGGGGGTGGGGTGCTACTTTAGAGACACAATCTTCTGAGGGCAGGTGACAACGGCAAGTGAAGATATGGAGGAGATTCCCCCAAGCAGAGGAAACAGGACGGAAGCTCTAAGGCAAACATGAGCCAGATGCATTCCAGGAAGGAAAGAAGAGTATAGCCAGAGGGCAGCAGGCAAGGAGGGAGAGTGAACAGAGGCCAGGTGAACAGAGGTGAACAGAGGTGAACATAGGCCAGGTCATCCAGGGCACTGCCAGAGCTCAGCGGTGCATTCTGCTGCTAGGGTAGCCTGATAGTTCAGTGGTGTGGCTTGTTATAAGGCAAAGAGAAAGCCATTGGGGGTTAAGTAAGAGACAGGACCTGAAAAATAGCTTTAAAAGATCATCCTGGCTGCTATATGGGAAACAGACAGTAGGAGAGAAGGTGACGAAGCTACAGGAGGCTTAGGAGGTGGTTGCAGTACTCCAGAGAAGACAAAAACTTGGACTATAGTGGGAGCAATCAGCAGTGTCCCACGTGGTCAGTTTTAGATAGTTTTCTCTTGGAAATAGAGCTGGACGTAGGGTGCAGAGGCAGATCCAAGTTTTGTGGGATCTGAAACTTATACAATTTGGGGGCCTTCTGTAAGAAAAATAAACCAAACGCAAAATGAGATAGAGGGCATTGATCAGGTCCTGAGCGAGGAAGGGGCCTTAAAGCTTGAGCTTCATGAGCTTCATGGTGGATCCTCTTTTGATGGTGGCAGGGGGTGGGGGGAGGTCGAGAGAAATCAAGGATGCCTAGGTTTTCAGTCTGTATAACTGGTGATGCCACTGAGATGAGAAGGAGGTGTTTGGGATAAGGTCTGAAGAGAAGAAAACAAAAGCTGGGGTTCCCTCGTGGGTTGTTTGAGGTGCCCAGTAGACAGCCACATAGTGCTGTCTAGTGGGTGGATGGAGGGGATTGAGCCCAGGAAGAGGACAGGGCTGGCAACATTGGGTCATCACTTTCATAGCACTCAAAGCTCTGGGAATGGATGACGTCACCTTGGGAAGACAGAGCCAAAGATTTGGCCCTTGACCCCATCCCTATAACGAGACACTTAGAGGTCAGGCCCAGGAGGTTTCTAGTTACCAGTTTATAGTTTATAATCCAAATACAATCATAAGAGGAAACTTGTAGTTTTAACCTTAGGCATTTAAATTCTAATTCCCTTTTGATATCTGATTGCAAGGGTTTCTTTTACACTTACGAATCCTCTAATGAATGCAAAGATAGTTGGATGAACAAGTAGGCACACATGATAAGAAAAAGTCAATTACACAAAAATCTTAGATCAAGGGAGTTGCTTTTGTGTTCATTTTTTCTTATACATCGCAAGTAGTAGGATTTGCTTGCTGCCAAGTAAATAACTATTTTTCTCTAAATTTTCTTCAACCAATCAGCTCTCTTATCATTTAATCTATTTCTCTATCTCTCAGAAACTTTGCTTTAATAATACAGAATTTAAGTGATCATTTAAAGAAATTAGATGGAACTGAGATATCAAAAGACCAGTTCTTTTGCCATCTTAATCTAAGGATTTATCTAGTTAGTTTTGTTTATACTTAAGTTTTTGTTTTTTTTTTTTTTTGAGACAGAGTCTCACTTTGTTGCCCAGGCTAGATTGAGTGCCGTGGCATCAGCCTAGCTCATGGCAACCTCAAACTCCTGGGCTCAAGCGATCCTCCTGCCTCAGCCTCCCGAGTAGCTGGGACTACAGGCATGCGCCACCAGGCCTGGCTAATTTTTTGTATATATATTAGTTGGCCAATTAATTTCTTTCTATTTATAGTAGAGACGGGTCTCACTTTTGCTCAGTCTGGTTTCGAACCCCTGACCTTGAGCAATCCACCTGCCTCAGCCTCCCAGAGAGCTAGGATTACAGGTGTGAGCCACCGCACCCCGCCCTATACTTAAGTTTTTGTTTGATTATTCAGAGATAATAGCCCCTACCTTTTTAAAGAATGTGGGGAGGGAGCGGGAAGAGTAGGAATGTGTTTTAAGGTCTATCTGCTGTGTAAAATCAGAGTGATATTGGACCCACGGGATGTAAATGCTTGTGTTACAGGATTCAGTTACATGATAGGCCAAGCACTTTCTCTTGAAACATAACTATATAGAGAAAATCTGCATAGAATACACCTCAAAATAGGAATTCTGGTACTTGCCCTAAACATCACTATAAAGTGACCCTATCATGTTATTACGGAAGCCGAGTTAGACACAGTTTGCAGAGACTCCTGTTATACCAGGGACTTGGCCCGTATGAATTGACTTATTTAGTAGTTTTAAGATTAAGGGCTAAATCTTTTCTGAGGAAAGAGGAGGACTATTCTATTTAAAAACTAGATGAAAATCATAGTATTTAAGCTGTTAACTTTAGGAGAAGATTTAGAGGAAACGTTATGTTAATATATATATTTAATTTGATATGGTGATAGGTTATACAGCATACTAACCTAATCTAGGTAAGGAGATAGAAAGTGCTAGGGTATTTACTAGTGTGCTCAGGGGAGACCTTTCTGAGATCCAGCAATGTATTTCTTCATGAAAAGTTTCTGGCAAAGGTATTTAAAAGATTTATATTAAAATGCTCAGTTTTATTTTTCTGTATCAGATTTTTATTTCATGATAATAGCTACCAAGATTTTGATCTTTCTGTTTGAGTGATAACCTCTTATATTTTATGTCACTGAATTCTCATTTGACCAATGAAAACACTTTAAACATTTATTAAATCCTTCATGGTCATTTGCAACCTTTTGAAACACTGGGTTATTTTTACCTTTTTGAGGTGGGGTGTACAGGGCAAGCGTTGGGCCTTGGGGTCAAGAGATCTGGCCCCAGTTGCAGCTGCACCACTAACCAGCCCTGATCCTGAACCGGGCTCTCAGGGCTTTCTGAGGCCCCTGTGCCCTCAGCGGGGAGTTGGGAGAGTCGGACAACACCCCTAGGGAATCTCCCCAGCTGCAACATTTCAGCATCATCAAGCCAGTTCCCACCCTGTGTTTAACAGAGCAACGACTACAGAGGCCACTTAGGATGGCCTGACCTACGATGAAACTGCTCTGGATCTCTGGGATTTCAGCTCTTCTATTTCTGCCTGGTTTTTAGAAGTATTTTTTTTTTTCTTATTTCCCTTGTTAGTCAGTTGTCACTTATTTTAGCGGCCAATATATAAAATGACAGCTGTCTCCACTTGTCAGCTGTATGCTTTGGAAACCAGATGACCAAGTGCATAAGAACGAAGCACAAGGGTATAGGATCTTGGCACAGAGAGCCAAGTATATCTCCTGTAGAACAGCATGCGTTAATCTCTGACAATTATTTGGCCACTTAGGTATTTTTCTCTTGGAGGTTTATAACTGTGTTCCAGGGGATTAACTCTCCTGGAAAGTTAACACAGTGCTCCAACACAAAGTGTCTCTTATACTAGCCGTTGGGGTTCCAACATACAGATGCATGAACTCTTAAGTGACAGCACAAAGCAAAACTGTTTATGAAAGTCTAAACTAAGCTTTTATATATATTATAAAGGCATTCCCATTAGACAAGTCCCCTATATCTAATAATTTTCTCTGTAAAATGACATTTTGGCCTGTTTACCCCTAGTTAGGGGATTAAGTTCTAGGAGTTCTAGTTAAGTAGATGGCTCATTAAGTAGTTTTTGACTACTTAATGACTTAGTTTTCCCGCAATGAAAATGAATTATATTTCCCCTCATTTACTTGACTAGAGATCTCTGAAAACAAAGATAAAATGTACTCACCCTCTGAGAGGATACAACCATCATGTGTAGAAGCCAAAACAGAAACTCTAAAGATTTTATGCAGAACATCTTGAGACTTGAGAAATTCAAGCCGCTATGAATCACGCTGGGGGGAGGAGGAGATGGATATATGCACACCTAATGGGTGCAGTGCGCACCGTTTGGGGATGGACACGCTTGTAGCTCTGCCTTGGGTGGGGCAAAGGCAATATATGTAACCTAAACATTTGTAATATTCTGAAATAATTTTTAAAAAAACTTAAAAAGCACTTTTTTCAATAGGAAAGAAAGAAAGAAAATTCTAGTGGATTGGATTTCAATTAATTGGTGAATAGAAGGTGAAATGATCAAGAAACAAACATCATAACTGTAGGAGAAAACAGTAGGAGCTTTTCGTTATAAAGGGAATATACACCAGAATTAGCAGTGGCCAGAGACAGAGCAAAATCTTTCTGATACTTATAGACCGACTCACTTGGGTGCTGCAAGGATCCTGATCAGGAAAAACAGCTGTGCTCATGCATGGGTCCTGGAAAGTTTCTCCCCGGAACCACCTAAATGAAATACAAACTCATTGCTGACTGTTTCAAGACGGCTGTGAGATCATTAGGATAATAACCTACATTCTTTTGGGCAACTCTAAGCAAGTGATGCTTCCTGAAGCACACAGAGGCAGTCGCCAGCTAATTTAAGGCAGGTGGAAATTGTTACTGACTTTAAGTATTTAGGGGATTTTTGAAGGTGAAGGGGTAAATACCAAGGAACAGTGAGCCATCATGGAATTCTCATTCTTTCATCCTTGGTTTGTGTAGTAGGTTCTCAGAGCCATTTTCTCTGACCTTTTCCTTCCTCTTAGAGTATGACTGTGGTGACTCTGGGAGACAGGAGAGCTAAGGGCACCTCCCTGATCTCATGGAGGAACACTTTCCTTCTAGTATCTTGCTAATTTGTTCCTCAGTACGGATTAAGTTTCTACACTTTTTACATCTAAATGCGAGGTGTGGGGATTACTTACAGCAGTCAAAGCTGTTCTCTGCACTATGGTTGCTCCAGTCGTGGGATGTCACTAATCCCACAGTTCCGACCTCATGGCTCAGAGAGGTCACCATGGAGACACCTGGGCGCCATTATGACCCGCTGCAGGTCAGCAGCCTCGCGCTCCTGGCCATTTCCACCTGCCCACCGCCAGCGTCCTAGGCCCAAACTGTGCAGGCATCCAGACGTTCAGGGTTAGCTCAGGTGAACCCAAAGCCACTGAAGGGAGCCACTGGCCCTTGAGAACTGGAAACTCACACAGTTGAGGGCTACTCAGACTGGGTACAAATGTGTCATCAACTTTAGTTTTGAAACTATATGAGTAGTTTCTTTACCTGTGGATTTTGATTCTATTCACAACTCAGCTGAAAGGAGAAATTGATCTCCCAAATAGACAAAGAAAACTTTGTACAGAAGCAACGGGAAATTTCATATTAAATAAGTTTATGGCAATTTGGCTTATAATTAAATTCTCAGCTGGGTATGGTGACTCATGCCTGTAAGGCCAGTGCTTTGGAAAAGGGGAGTGCTCAAGGCCAGGAGTTTGACACTGGCCTGGGCAACACAACAAGACCCTGTGTACAAACAAACAAAAAAATTATTTTATTTTGGTTGACACATAATACTTGTACAATTTATAAGGTGTAATGAATTCTTATATGGCTGATTAACATCAGTTTTAGCTTATATTCTCCTGGTCCTTGATGCCTCAGTTTTGCTACATTTAGTATTTTGTTATTCCGTTTATTAATTCAGAGCATTAATTAAAGCTAAACTGCGTGTTTTTGATTTTTAAATTGTTTCAGAAGACTTGTGCAGCCTCCTTTCTCTGAGTCACATTTTTTCCCTTGGTAACATGACGTCTAAGCACTTTCAGGGTCCCTCTGTATATCCTGAAAGTTCTTCAGCACAATTCCTTGTTCTTTGTCCTCACTCAGATCATATGGCACTTGTTCCAACATTTTGGCTTGTGGGCAGGTGTCCTCCTGGCATTTTGTTCAAGGCTCCTACCAAGAGTCCAAAACCAGAATTTTGCAGGTTCAAAATGAAAGGTTGAATGGTTATAAGGTGACTATGAACTGTATTAAGAACATTTTAAACCAACAAATCCCAGAGGTTCCTCCAGATCCCATGATATTGACCAGTGGCTTAGTTTTCTGGAAGGTGCTGACAGACCTTGGCTGCCTGGGTTGATCCTCAGGCATTTCAAACCTACCCCAAAGACTGGGTTCAGGGTCATATATATTGATTTCATCATTACTAGGAACAGCAAGTGGGAGAATGCTGACCAGGAAGCACTGTGGTAGATAAAGGTAGGCTAGAACATCAGGCATAGAGAGCATTGTGGTGCATAATTTGCATTGAGGGCTTGTTTGCTTTGTGTTTATTGCACTGTGTCCAGCTGTAGTTCAGCTGCGAGAATCTTAGATAACCAGAGAACCCCATGGTCTCTTCTTTTTCCTCTCTTTCAAAATGTCCACCTTCTAGTGATTATTTATGTATTTATTTATTTATTTTTTGAGACAGTGTCTCACTTTGTTGCCCAGGCTAGAGTGAGTACCGTGGCATCAGCCTAGCTCACAGCAACCTCAATCTCCTGGGCTCGAGCAATCCTGCTGCCTTAGCCTCCCGAGTAGCTGGGACTACAGGCATGTGCCACCATGCCCGGCTAATTTTTTCTATATCTATTAGTTGGCCAATTAATTTCTTTCTATTTATAGTAGAGATGGGGTCTCGCTCTTGCTCAGGCTAGTTTTGAACTCCTGATCTTGAGCAATCCGCCCGCCTCGGCCTCCCAGAGTGCTAGGATTACAGGCGTGAGCCACTGCGCCCAGCCTGATCATTTAGACATGTTGTCCTTCTTCAGGTAACAGTAGGTGTGGATTCTTCCAGTTGTTCATACAGTTTTCACAGCATGCCCTGGAATTCTACTCTTCAGGGTGGTGGTGAGACTAAAGGTTAGTGATGGATGATGTAAATGGCTTTTTGTTAAAAAAAAAAAAAAAGAAACAAAGAAAAATGCCTTTCCTTAATTCTTAAAAAAAATATTCGATGAGCTCATGTTGTGTTCACGTGACCCATTGTGTGCCTTCAGTTGCCCCTGAAGTGGTCATAACTTTTCATTCTAACTCCCAAACCTTACTATGACGTGTACCCATGCACAAACAGGTACATACTTCCTTCCTTCCGACCTTCCTACCATGATTAGTCTTAGTTTTGGGAATGTTGAGCATGCAGACTTTAAAAATATAACTTAAAAATATTTTTTGAATGCTCACATTTAAAGGGAGCAACATAATCACTCATTATAGAGATGAAGGGAAAGGCCCGAAAGCAAAGTACTGGTTTTCCCCACCGGAGGCCACGCCCTTTGTGTGTGCACGGAGACTCAGTTTAATTGCTTTTCTTGGGATGCATATTTTCATGCTACCGTCATATGTTTGCTGAAGCAACTCAGATACATC
Organism: Mirza zaza; assembly: GCA_008750895.1. Classification (NCBI taxonomy): domain Eukaryota; kingdom Metazoa; phylum Chordata; class Mammalia; order Primates; family Cheirogaleidae; genus Mirza; species Mirza zaza. The sequence continues at coordinate 11,085 of VSMD01067273.1, forward strand.
CTTTTAGCTAGGTTGAAGATTAACCATCCCAGAATGTTGTCATTCAGACAAAAGCTGGGTTTATTTTTTCACGCAATCATTTCGAAGTCTCCCAGGAAACACAGCACATTTGCCCCACTGGCTCCATTTTTTGCATGAGCGTGGACAGCCTGTTCCGCAGGACCTGCCCCTCAAACAAAGGATGTTCTGGAAATGCATCTCCTCAGAAACTCTACTCAAAAGTTCATCTCTGGCCGGGCGCGGTGGCTCACACCTGTAATCCTAGCACTCTGGGAGGCCGAGGCGGGCGGATTGCTCGAGGTCAGGAGTTCAAGACCAGCCTGAGCAAGAGCGAGACCCTGTCTCTACTATAAATAGAAAGAAATTAATTGGCCAACTAATAGATATAGAAAAAATTAGCCGGGCATGGTGGCGCATGCCTGTAGTCCCAGCTACTCGGGAGGCTGAGGCAGCAGGATTGCTTGAGCCCAGGAGTTTGAGGTTGCTGTGAGCTAGGCTGACGCCATGGCACTCACTCTAGCCTGGGCAACAAAGTGA
>VSMD01067274.1:0-115107 GCA_008750895.1 Mirza zaza
GGGCGCGGTGGCTCAAGCCTGTAATCCTAGCTCTTTGGGAGGCCGAGGTGGGCGGATCGTTTGAGCTCAGGAGTTCGAGACCAGCCTGAGCAAGAGCGAGACCCCATCTCTACTATAAATAGAAAGAAATTAATTGGCCAACTAAAATATATATAGAAAAAAAAAATTAGCCGGGCATGGTGGCACATGCCTGTAGTCCCAGCTACTTGGGAGGCTGAGGCAGCAGGATTGCTTGAGCCCAGGAGTTTGAGGTTGCTGTGAGCTAGGCTGACGCCACGGCACTCACTCTAGCCTGGGGAATAAAGTGAGACTCTGTCTCAAAAAAAAAAAAAAAAAAAAATTTCTTTAATGAAGGATTGGTTAGGTCTTTTAAAATATATATTTCTTAAGCTTCTTAGTATATTGTTTGCATATTTTGTTTCTTAAACTTGTTTGACCATGGAAAACTTTATGAAATATTTGGAAAACTGGCCTAGATAGCTTGAGAATTTTAATACTTTCTTTTGTGTGTGTGTAGATCCTATTCCTCCTGGTCTGATGGAAGAATGTTTGGATTGGGATGTGGAGGTTCAAGCTGCTGTGCATACCTATGGCTTAGCAAGTGTGCCTACCCAACCCCTGAAAAAGCAAATTCAAAAAATAGAGAGAACTTTTCAAACTCAGAAAGCTCATGGTAACCACTTGGCTTCCTCTAGAAATACTTCTGTATCTGCACAGTCTGTCAAATCAAAAAATAATACCAAACAAAAGCTTTCTGTGAAAAGCCACTCAGAGTGTGGAATCATGGAAAAAGCAATGTCTCCAAAAGAACTGGGCTGTGTACGGTCGGAAGAGCAATTGAAGAAATCTGTTCAGACCCCTGTTGAGAACTCTACCAGCAGTCAGCACCAGGTCACAGAAGCTTTACCTGTGTCACTCCCCAAAATTCCTTGTCTGTCTTCCTTTAAAACCCACCAGCCATGCACTTTGACCTTTGCAGAATTGGTAGATGATTATGAACACTATATTAAAGAGGGTTTAGAGAAACCTGTGGAAATCATCCGGCACTATACAGGTCCTGAGGATCAGACTGTGAATCCTCAAAATGGTTTTGTGAGAAATAGAGTTATGGAAGAGAGAGTCCAGATATTGGCAAGTAGTAGCCAATCTGGAGACTCTGAGAGTGACAGTGATTCTTACAGCTCGAGGACTTCTTCCCAGAGCAAAGGAAACAAGTCATACTTGGAAGGTTCTTCAGATACTCAGCTGAAAGATTCTGAATCTGCTCCCGTGGATGGTCATATCTCTTTGGAACAACCTCTGAATGGAAATGACACCCCCAGTCTAGAGCAATATCAGGAATCACCTGAAATCCACATAAAAGCAAGGCATAAAGAAGGGGTTAGCCAGAGAGCTAAGCAGAGCCGGAGAAACCTACCTAGGCGATCTTCCTATCGATTGCAGACAGAACCCCAGGATGATGGTTGGTGTGACTGTCATGGGGAAACACATCCGAGTTTTTCTGATACCTATCAGGATTATGAGGAGTACTGGAGAGCTTACTACAGAGCATGGCAAGAGTATTATGCTGCTGCATCTCAGTCATATTATTGGAATGCTCAGAGACATCCGAGTTGGATGGCAGCCTATCACATGAATACCATTTATCTACAAGAAATGATGCGTGGTAACCAGTGATTATAGGGATACTCCTGAGACTATCAGGAACTATCAACAAGTGATAACTTTGGATATCCATCCTTGACCCGTAGTACAGTGGCATATAGTGGCATTTCTGAGGAACTTGGGGAAAAGACTTGAAACTTTCCACCAGGATACAACTATTTTTCAGATTGTTTTAATTTAGGCCAGGTATATTATCTTCATTTTTAAGAGTTTTTAAAGAAATTTCATCAGATTCTTGAAAGAGAATTTTTGGGACATAGAGCTGAAGGTCCCAGGGTGCCATTTTCTATAAGCTGTTCCTAAAAGAAACATTTAAAAAGATGACATATATACCACTGCTTACTTAAAAAAAATTAAAAATAAAAACAGTTGAGATTTGAAAAGTAATGTTAGTTTGCTGTGGAGTTCTTTACAAAAGGCAGAGGCTGCATTTCCTTCTGTAGTGGTGCATTCTTGTAGAAATTTGTAGCATGATAGTTCAGAAAATCCTCTTATGAGTTTAGGCAAGTAGGAATATTTATTTCCATTTATTCATATATATTCATGGAATATAGTGCAGTGTTGCTACCTTGATACATTGCATTGTGGTGAAATCAGGGCCTTCAGCACATATGTCACTAAAGCAGTGCACATTGTACCCACCAAGCAACTTCCTATCCATCTCCCTGACCCCCTTTGAGTCTCCATTGTCCATATTCTGCTTCCATTACTTAGCTCCCACTTATAAGTGAGAACATGTGGTATTTGTCTTTGAGTTGTTTCACTTAAGATAATGGCCTCCAGTTCTATCCATGTGGCTGCAAAAGACACAATTTCATTCTTTTTTATGGCTGAATAGTATAACATCATGTAAATATACCACATTTTCTTATCCAGTTCTCTGTTGATGGACACTTAGATTGATTCCATATCTTTGCTGTTGTGACTAATGCTGCAGTAAACATACCAGTGCAGGTATCTTTTTTTATGTATTGATTTCTTTTTGCGGGGGGGTGGGTGGGGTAGATTCCCAGTGGTGGGATTGCTGGATTGGATTGTGGTTCTATTTTTAGTACTTTGAGAAATCCAGGAAGGAATATTTAAACATTGCTTTATTTGAGTGTGTTTTTTCTTTGGGGGTGGGGGGGGGAGGTAAACATTGCTTTAGATTGTCTTTTATTAGGTACTTGGTTTGATCCCATTTGCTTCCAGTAAAAATACTTGTTTCCAGCAAAAACAAATTTAGCTAAGCATGTTGACATGTTGATTGTTTATCTTTTGAATGTCTTTTGCTCTTGAGATTGTGAAAGCTACCCATATTTTTACCGACTGTTAAATAGCTAAGAGTCATCACTGGCAGTCTTCTATTTGTTTTTTCAGGTGTCCTTTAATGAACTGAATGAAAGCTGTAGATTGACCCTAGAACATTTCTCATTCTGTAAACAGAATTGTGAATGGAATTTCAAGGGGTTCCTAGACCCTCTGAAGCTCATCTGTGGAACCCAGGCCAAGAACTGACCTCTACTGGTAGGCTAAGGAAAAGTTCTAGCTCTTAGTTTTAAGTGTTTTTTGGAAGCTGGAATTCATTCTGTTTGTATTCTTCTCAGTACGTCCTAATCTTGTGTCTTCTAGAAAATTTTCCCCAGTTTTTTTTTTTTTTTTGCCTCTAATGCTTGGATCCAAGGGGAGCTGTCATTTTTCTGAGATAGTACAGCTATAAATCATGATGTGGAAAAATGTAAGGGAAGTTAATATTCTTTCCTTTTTTCTTTGGAAGTCCTTTTATGATTAAGCTTTTCGTTCCTAAAGCTTTCTGTGAACTGGATTTCTGGTGAGAGAACCCCTTCTGTATAAAGATGCATATTCACGTCACTTTTTAAAATGCAAGCCCTTCTTTCCTGTGTACATAGTCGTCTAGACAGTATAAACACTTTTTCTCTGGGCTATCAGCAAACACCCATAGCCATTGTCATTTAAACCAACACCCACATGAGACAATCCTAAACTCCTGTTTAACTTGGATTCCTGTCATCTGGGTGGGCAATGGTAGGCTTTACTTACATGTATCAGTACTGTATATGTATTTCCAACTTAGAATGAATTAGTTAACACTGTAGATATCAGATCCATAATTGGGTCCAGTATGTCATTAAGAAGTAGAGATTTTAATTAGACATTTAAATAAGATCCTGTCATTGCTTTATAATTGAATTTACCTCTTTTTTTTACCCTTTCTCCAATAATATAGCCAAGTTCACAGTTTGTCATTGCTAGGGGATTTTAATTAGGGTACTACTGCATCTTAATTAGAGATGAGGTTACCCATTAGTTTTCAAATTAATTGGATTCTCTCTATTTTGCGTTTGCTTTTTTCCTCCCACAGAAAAATAAGCTGGAGGTGAGCACATGCATAACATACAAAAATACTAATTGCTTCAATTTCCATAAACATTTACCAGGCAAACTGTACCTTTCCAAATAAGAAAGGTAGTTATAGTGGTGGTTGTGGAAGGAATCTGCTTCTATTTGTGTGTGACTTAGCATGGAATATTTTTTGGAATTGTCAGTCTAGGTGCATGTCCTCAATCTGTTAGGAACCATAGAGGGGTTTGAGGTAAATTCACGTGAAAACACTTTGTGGTGTAAAGAGTACTAGTCCTGGTTGAGATTGCTACTACTGTGTTTCCCCAAAAATAAGACAGGGTTTTATATTTATTTTTCCTCAAGAAGATGCCCTAGGGCTTATTTTCAGGGAATGTGTTATTTTTTTAAAGTATGGTACAACAATACAGTTGTCTTCCTCTGGAACATCATCATAACCCTCCAAACCCCGAATTCCATCCTGAATTTCTTGCAACTCTATTTCCTTTAGAACCATTGGCTCCAATCTCTCACGTCGAGTAATAGAGCTCTCATGGGGCAGATGAGAAGGGCTGCTCCTCGTCTTTACCGCTCCATAACAAAATGCATAGGTTGTGCAGATACGACGCGTAGCCACACCCATCACTAGGTCTTATTTTCAGGTAGGGCTTATATTGCTCAAATGCTTAGAAATCCTGCTAGGGCTTATTTTATGGGTAGGTCTTATTTTCGGGGAAACATGGTACTTTTTAACCTTGTACTAGTTATTTAATCTCTCAGAGTCCAGTTTTCTCATCAAAATGAAAGTTGTACCAGAAGATTTTTAGAGTCCCTTCCAATTATAAGATGTAGTTATTATATGATTCATTCTGAAAATATTTTCTAATTAGGGAAAAGGATAATCAAATTTATGAATATAGAGAGCCTTTATAAAGTCAGGTAATTTGGATATTTTTACATCAATACAATTTACAACTATTCATATTAAGCCTTAACTTGAGTTAGGCCAGCAGCATTAATGTGTGGAGAGATCTTTGGGAAATCTGTTTCTTTGTATAATCCTGACTTAGAATACAAATTATTCTTTTGGGTAATTAAAAGTAATACTTCCTAAAGCGTTAATATTAACCTGTTAAAAACGTGGTTTAAAGGTAAACTGCAGCCCCTGAATACTAAACACAATTGAACATGAATCAGTACTTGGGATCAACCTGTAGGAGACAAGGAAGTAGTCTGAAGTTCTAGGGTACCCCTCTCTTAAATATAAATTAATCTATCTTAATTTTAAAAAATAAATTTTTGATAGCCATAGGATGCCATTGGAACTTCATCACGAGGTTATTCCCTTGTTTTGAAAGAATGCTTATTATTTTGTACCTCTGTGACCAAGAATATATGTTCCAATTGACATTTGCTTTTTAATGAAACAAGATGAAATTGCTCAATGCACATCTGGTTTCCAGTTACTTTCCACCAGATTATTTGAGCTGTGGATCTGTAGTGACACCTAGTGGTGATGAGGATGTAAGTATTAGGGATTAGATTTAAGTGATTTACAGCCAATTTCAAGGGCCTTTGAGCATCATGCGTTTACCTTGATGGTCCCTTACTGTTACTGTTTTCATCAATTTGGATCTGGTTGTTGTGAGGAAATTAAAAGGATTCACATTGTAGTTGCTACATGGTGAAACATGAGGGTGCCTGTTGCTCTCATCACGTAAATCAGAATTGTTAAGGTTAGAACAGACCTTCAAGATAACTAAGCAGGCCAGGCGCGGTGGCTCATGCCTGTAATCCTAGCACTCTGGGAGGCCGAGGCAGGCAGATCGCTCAAGGGCAGGAGTTCAAAACCAGCCTGAGCAAGAGCAAGACCCCCGTCTCTACTATAAAATAGAAGCAAATTAATTAATTAATTGGCCAACTAAAAATATATAGAAAAAAATTAGCCGGGCATGGTGGTGCGTGCCTATAGTCCCAGCTACTCGGGAGGCTGAGGCAGAAGGATCGCTTGAGCCTAGGACCGTGAGGTTGCTGTGAGCTAGGCTGACGCCATGGCACTCTAGCCCGGGCAAGAGAGTGAGACTCTGTCTCAAAAAAAAAAAAAAAATGATAACTAAGAGGTGGGAGTGGGGATGGAGTCTCACTATGTTGCCCAGGCTGGACTTGAGGGTGTCCTCCCGCCTCAGCCTTCTGAGCAGCTGGACTACAGGAAGGTGCCACTGCATCCCAATCCCACATTTTTAAGATGAAGAAACAAATTCTTGAAGACAAGAGAAAGTTACTGACATGAAGTCATACAATTAAGTGATAGAACCTAAACTTGAGCTTCTGCTATCTGATTCCCAAGCTCTTTACCCTATACAGTGCTAAAACTTTTTTTTTAATTTGTATAATTTTATGGGATACATGTGAAATTTTTTACATGTATATAATGTGTAGTGACCAAGTGAGAGTATTTAAGGGTGTCCATTACCTGAGTCCTATACAGCATTTGAGTTTTCTTTTTGTTAGAGACCTTGCTTTAGACAAGGGAGTAGATACTCTATGTAGCCTCAGCAGCCCCAGTACTGATACATGAAGGCAGATTTTCTTTCAATAACATGGAGTTGGGCCTAAAAATAGAGCTATTGACAAATGCAATGGAATGCTTTACCTGTTAGCGAACATGCATAGATAAAGGGTACATGCAGGCAAGCACTGTCAGGGATGTCATGGAGGAGGTGCTTACACTGGGGATGGGCAGGAAGAGTACACTAGGCCTTTAATTCCCTTGTGAGATCCTGTGACTTTTCTCTAGCGAGGTAGAAAGCCTCTCTTTGAATTACCCTTATTTTCTAGTGTATAGCAGCACCTTTATGAGGAAAGGAGAACTGGTATTAAAAGAAACATTCATAGTCATTTTAGGGATTGTGGCACATAATTTGTTTAATCCAGATTGGATACATCAGGTACAGCAGTGGCACACGACTCAATACTGTAAATGATATACATGTTTTAACATATGCACTACAGTTTCAAAAGAAGACGACAGAAAACTCAAGAGTTTTTTTTTTTCATAGAAAGTTTTCACATGTTTATCTTCCTGCAGTTTTATACAGTATATTTCTTCTTTGCCATTATGATGTTGGTAAGCAAAGCCCATTTATTATACGAAAATAGAAAAGAACACACGATGTTTTTCACGATAACATTAATGGGGGGGGTGACCTCTAAGGAAAACACTACATTGGAATGTCTGATTATCAAAAATATACCATCCCTCCCACCTCCCAGGTTTGTAAAATAGTCCATTGGTCCAAGGAGCCCCCAGGACTTGGATCAGTGCCCTACACTGGTTAGAATGACATCATCCAGTGTAGTTAAGTAATCTGCTAAGATAAATGTCATCCCACACTTGATGAGAAAAAACATAGAACATTCTGAATAGAAAACAAGACTCAAAAGGAACCTCTTTAAAGCTGTTTCATTTTTTGATAGCCACTTTCTCTTAGTTTTAATGATTTTCTTCATGATGCTCTTTGGGCTCCAAGGGTCATGGGTCGTAACAATGTTTTTCCTTCATCTAGTCATTGTTAAAGCTTTGCAAGTAATGAGATTTCATTAGGAAAATCAGAAAGGGAAAATAAAAGTTTGTCACAGATACCATGCCAACCAGTATAGAAAGAAAACTAATATTGCCTTAAATTAACAGCATTGTGATCTTTCTGCCTTATAGTTACCTGGTAATTGAAGAGAGGGAGCCTGGATGACTGAAATTCATTAATAACATCAAAATCTAGTTAGTGTTAGCTCAATTTCAACCACTACCTCTGCAAAATAAAAAAGACAAGGAAAAAGTCTAGGTACATAATGTTTCAATGTACATTTTCCTTGCCTACATTCTAATAAGTGACATGATCCTGAACTACAGGAATCATACTTCGAAAACTGGATAAAGTCCTCAGCACATCCACGAGTTTACTTTTTTGTTAATTATGGATCAGCATTAACTGTCCACTTTAATTTCTGCTCAAATTCTGTGTGACTGTAAACTAATGTGTTCAACTGTCATTGAGATCATCTATTGGTCTTTCGAAAGGGAGTCTATGCAGTTAGTCCTGAGCTTAGCACTAGTTATTAAAATAGAGGATGAAAGAGAAATAGAACAGAGTTTGCTTCTGGAAATCCTGGTTCAGGGTGGTTCGGAATGGAATGCTTCCTCCCCCTGATCACCACCCTTGAAATCCAGGGATTAAAAATACAAGCAAGCCTCAGAGCAATGCAATATGATGTGGAGGAGACATCCCAGGACAAGATGTCTAAGTCCTGGATTGCAATCATAGTTCTGCCACTAACGTGCTACATGAACTTGGATAAGTCACTCAGCTTTGCACCTATTTTCCTCTCTTTGAAGTAGGAATTTAGTTACTTTATCTACTACCATCATAGATTGTAGTAAAGACCAGGACTAGGAAAGGTATGCTGAAATGTCATTGTCCTAGCCTTCTCTTCATTGAGAAGAGAGAACATTTGACTGAAAAAACTTAACTATTCACTGTTCTGACAGAATTGACATTCCATAGCTGGTTCTACCCAAACAATAGTGGTTTCCAAACCATATGGTTTGTATTAGTGCAGTCAGGTGATTTCCAAGGGCTGTGTCCAAGTAGTATTGACATTTATATAAGACTATGGCTCCAATTATGGCATTGCTCTGAGAGGCAGTGGGCATGGTGGAAAAAGCATTATACTAATAGCCAAGGGATCTTTGTTCTGGTCCCAGCTCTGTCATTACACAACTGTGTGTCCTTGAGCAAGTCATTTAATATCTCTGGGCCTCAGCTTTTTGTGCTGTAGAATGAATTAGGCAGTCTTTAATTTCTTCTAGTTCTGATATATTCTTGATACTTTTTTCTATGTTTCCAGTCATTTGATGTTTGAATGTAGCTATTAGGTTTCTTTTTCATCTTCCTCTCCTCCCACCCCTTAATGCTGAGTGGGACTGAATTGGGAGGGTGGTTTGGGGAAATCTCTTATTATGGTGAAGTGGTTCATGAACTATGAAAGCTCAAGAGTCATCATACCAGAAGCCCCCTGGCCCCCAGAAAACCCTGATATCCTGGTTCTTCAGTGACTGGCTGATGAGTTAGACTTATTAAACTGACTCAGCACGCTTTGGACCTTATGTTTACTTACAAATACTCTGTAGCAGTGTAGCCTAGTTGTGTTCTGTTGTGTAGATCTGCCATTTTTCTAGGTTAACATCTTTTTCCTGGGTTGACCAGAGGTGAGCTAGATGCTATATCCCTGGCTAAGGCTACAGTGGGGGATGGAGAAGAAGGGGATGGTCTAATGGTCTTTTAGGAACTGGCATAATGTGGGCTTTGAAAATGAAACTGAAGGAACATAAAACATTCAGTCCATTAGGGTCAATAAAAAACATGGGAAACTGTTTGGGACATGATACTTAAAATTTATTAATTTTTGTGGGAACCACAAATGCTCCCATGGTGCACTATCAAACAGATCCTTGGTTGCATCAGTCACTATTCTAACCCTGTGATGACCTGCTCTTAAATTAAGCACAGGCAGTTTGTATGTGTATGCAACCATGTTCCTGCTTACCGCTTTATCCCTTTCTTCCTTTGGGTCTTATGATATGTAACTTAGATACTTAGACATTCCTACCATTGTTCTATTACCCATTCTTTTAAGAGAAAAATCCTTTTTTAGTCCTTTGCCTGCCTTCTAAGTGGATTCCAGCCTGGTCTTCTGTGTGAGGCGTGTGTATGAAATGAATGGATGTAAGTATGTAGTCCCCAATGTGTTTAGGTTGGTTTTGTGTGCGTGCACACACACATATTCCTCTGTCGCTGTGAGCTTTTCTGGCTTCTTAGACCATAAGCTCAGAGGACAAGAACCGCTCCATTCCCACATTAACGGTCAATCCTTGAAGCAAGACCCAGAGAAAGAACTCAGTCTGTGGTCAGGGAGGATAAGCTTAAGGAGACGTAGAAAGAAGGCTCCCTCTCCTCTGCCTGCTGCCCACCTCTGCTAAGGTGCCACCTCAAAACCTGCTGACTTTCCCTGCCTACGGGGTCAATCGAGCTGGGGTCATAGGGAAGCCCAGAAACAGTGTTTTAGAGTCCTGGCTAGCGGAACTCATTTAGATGACGGTGGTGGGCAGAGAAACTCTTGGCCTACAATTAAACAGCTAACCACTAAGCAGCTGTAGGATGGATAAGGAGCTTCCGAGGAGCTCACGTGTTTCAGAACCCAGGCTACAGAGCCTGCAGTAGGGTAGCCTGGAACTGGAGAGGGTGGGGAGGGGCTTGCCACTAACCCCGAAGCCTACCTGCTCTGCCTAACGCAGTGAACAATGGTTAGGATTCCAGAAACGCCGTTCCCAGCCCCACCAAGGTGCAAGCCCCTTGAACAGGTATGTTGTCCAGGTTTTTCAGGAGATAATCTTCACTCTCTCACTTGCATAGAGGTGATCGGGCTTCTTCCCCATTTCAGCTATCTTCAGGGAGGACCAGGCCTGAAGACTCCTCAGACCTCAAGGCATCTTTCATACCAGGTGAGAATCATCTAGAATCTCGCGGTTGCTTTCACGCTGTGGAGCATCCTTCACGAGGCACACAGGCTTAACCTTCCACAGCCTCCATGTGGGAGCTGCCTCAGTCCCTGTACCACTGCCCTCTCTGGAGGAAAGCGCTCATGGGGCCTCGTGGCAGAGCTCTGGACGGGCTTTGCAGTGTGTCCTGAAAGAAGGGTACACAGCGAGGTGCCACAGAGGCCGACTGCCGCCGAGGGCCCTGGGATCTTCCGTTCTCTCCTCACTGGCACACACCACAGTTGCCTGCTTCTCGGGTGTTGGCTATTTCCTGTTTCACGATCCCAGTGTGATAAATCTGGTCATTCCCTTTCTTCCCCAGAAACTGAAACTGCAAACACAAGTGGTTCCAACCACAAGGGAAGCACCTTTGTTCTCTGAGGTAAACTTCCCTACCCCTCATCTCCCCATTTTTTACTCCGTTCTTTCCTCTTCCACAATTGCTTCACACAAATATAACTCCCAGCACAAGTCCGCAGTGCTTGGCAGTGAGAAGGCTTTACTAACATGTCTCGGGATCACTGGGACCCATGTAGAGACAGACGACTGGACACAGAAACAGCCAGGGGGTAAGCGGAGAGGCACAGAGACGGAGACAGGGACAGACAGAGGGAAAGGACTGGTGTGTGGTCACTTGGCAGCTCTGCGCAGGTCAGCTGGGCAGTGGGGGCCCAGGCTCAGTTGACCTCACCCACCTGGGGGAATGGAGAGAGAACTCAGCCATAACTGACTTCTTAGCCTAAAAGCTTTTGCTATAAAAGGAGGAAAAGAAAAGAAAAGAAAAGAAAAAGCCCTCACAAAATGCATTGTTTTGGTTCAAAGGTGTTGGGTCCATGAAGAAAAACATTTCACAAAAATCTGTTGGTGTTTTTGTTTTCCACCTTTTCCCATGAATAAATATTATCCATTAAGAGCCTTGAAAAAGGTGCTTGAATACACAGTGTTATATTTTCTTCCTGTTTTGCAAGTGACAGCTTGGCCTCTGTGCTGCTCTTGGTCTTATATTGTCCTCACTGGGGTCTCCGGAAACGACTGCTATTTGGTCTGAGGCTCCCTCCTCCAGGCCCTGTCCTGGCACACAGCCTATACCCCCCACCAGCCCAGCCCCACCTCCCTCCCTCCCCTCCTCTGGCCCCAGTGAGATGCGGTGCCACAGGGCTGTGTCCACGCCAGCAGCGTGAACCTCAGGTGCCCCTTTGCTGCCTCCTGTTCCTTCCAGGCACAAGTCTCAGTGCTAGGGGTATAATGGGCAGGCAGAAATAGTGGGGTAAGGGGGAGGGGGTGGTCCCAGTGGCCACCCACCAACATGCCAGCCCCCTCCACTCCCCACTACCGCTCTGGCCCTTTGTCCAGTGGTTTTACAAGGCAGAGACCTTGACAACATTGCTGGCTATGGAAGGAATGTTCGTATTGGGGCCTGGGCTGGCAGGGGGTGGCCGACTTTCCCCCTCTGGGGTTAGCGCTGGGGGAGTGGGGATGCTGATGATGGCTGTGGTGATCTGGGATGTTTTGCAGTTTGGTCTCAGTCCGTCGTCTGCTTTCAAATTAAGGCTGGAGCGACTGGGATAGAAAAGAGTGAGTTGATGATAGTTCCTGTTTGCTAGCATCCCAAAGCTTCCTCGAACCCCTACACTCCCTGCTCATAGTGACTGGGAGGAGATTTGGTTGTCCCTCTATCTCTGCCTTTTGTAATCCGCTTGTAGTTATCCATTCTAATTATTATTCCTAAATGACTAACAATTACAAAGTCATGTATACTGGGCTTTGAATTTCAGAGTGCACATCGCCCTCCCCCCGGTGGTTGTTTACCTATCATTTGTGGCATTTGGCATTTGCTTTCCCTGAATTCTCTGCAACTCATGTGGAGGTAGTGGGAGGTGGCCTAAATATAAGCAGAGAAGGGAGGGAAAAGTCAGTCTGTGATTCAAAATCAGCCTGGGATAAGTCGTGAGTAACACAATTATGAAAATTATTTCTTTGAGAAAATGCTTGGTCCATTCTTTGCACTAGGGTAGGTCCTTTTTGGACATCTATCTATATATTTTTTAGTTTTTTTTTTTCCTGCTATCTAACACCACTTTCAGCCTAAAACTGCTGCTATAGTATCTTCCCACAGTATATAAAGGCCTTCTGGGTTAACCAGCAAGAATGAGAAGGAAGGTGTGGGGAGGAAGGCAGGTAGGTGATGCGTTAGATGCGGGGGCAGCTAGAGGACCCCCAGCGTTCTCCTAATGCTGTGAATGGGGTGACGCAAGCCTTCGGGGGTGGGGAGGGGAGCCACCCACCTGGTAGTGAGGGAGGGCTGCTCGCTGCCCTGGATGTGGAGCGTGCTGAGCTCCTGCATGCTGCGCAGGCGGGTGGCTGGCAGGTTGGAACTGGGCAGGTGTGTGGTCTTCTTACTACGACGGGAGCAGCAGGTGGTGGTGAGGCCTGGGTGGCTGGACAGTGAGGGACTCCTCGTGGATGGGTAGTTCTGCATTGAACTCTCCATGCAGTTCTGCTCAAACATCTGCTCATCGATAAACTCATGGTTCTGTGGGAGGCAGAGGAGAAGAAGTAGGAAAAGGGGTAGGGAGGAGGGGACGTGTCCCCATGCTCTGTGTGGCTGCCTGTCTCTGTTCTGGGCCTTGAAGGAAGGGCTCCAGTTGCCTGGGTCACAGATAAGCTCTCAGGGGGGTGATGTCCCACAGGCATCCAGTGAGGAATGAGAGAGAATCATATTGGCAGCCCTGGCCATCAGATTGGAGGGTAACTACTGCAGTTGTTAAATCATGGCATGACATGCGCCCCTTCTGCAGCTTTGAGCTGAGGGGACACAGAGGACATGGAGGGAGGCGGTGGCATCGTCAGAGCTAGAAGCAAGGACTTTACCTTCCAGGCTTTGTGTGAGATCTGCCAGAGGTGGCAGATGAGGAATCACTGTGGGCAGTGGGTATGCTAGGTGGTCTTTTCTGGATTTAGTGGGTAACATCCTTATGACGCTTTGGTAAGGGTGTAATAAAATCTTTTACAGGTGCTAAGTTATTCACGGAATTGGGAGAGTATTGTTCCTGAAGGCCAACGGGTCAAACTGTCAGAGATAGGAATTCTTTTAATTATTGTTTTTTTTTTTTCTCCCCTGATTATGAGATATGGGTCCTTAAAATACCTGGAGACACAAGATTCCCAAGGTTAAGAGTAAGCATGGAAAGGGACTGCTAACAGTTCCTGACTGGGGGCCACCAGGATGGGGTGTAGCTGAACTCAGGATAACTAAGAAAAACGGTGACTACACATCTATAGCGTTAATGGTCTGGCCAAGGCTGGCAAGAGTGAGGAGAAAGTCTGAAGAGAAGTAGCATGAGAACAGAGTTCAGAAAGACCCCAGCCCTGCCAGCCAACACCAGGAGTCCCTAGGGAGCTGAGGAGCTAGCAGAGACAGACGGGGCATGTGGACACTTGCAGGGCACCAACACTGGTTCCATGTTCCGCCACCCTTCCCAAGCCCCTGGGGAGGTCCAAAGAGGGAATCAGAAAGACAGGGAGTTCAGCACAAAAAACTGGAAGCCTGAGCTGGTACTGGGTGTGACAGCAGAGGTAGGCTAAGGCCTGGAAGAATCAACAGCACATGCAGAGAACCAGGCCAGGGAGTAAAAAGAGAAGAATCCACAGACTTAGAAGAATCAGAGAGAAAAACATCAATTGAAGTTTTAAAAAGTTATACCTTGACGGTGGAGGTTCGTACAGATAACAGGGGATCATCCACAAGATAGGACAACCCCTACAGGACAACATGCCAACAGAAGATAAAAACACCATTGATTGTACATTCCAGCATTCCCAAGCCAGTTTGACATTCAATCTTTCCATCCCAGCATTCTGCCCTTTGAGTCCAACATTCCACCCCTTGTTCCCAGCATTCTACCTCCCCATTTTCCCAACATTCCACCTTTGGCTCCAACAGGACTCTGCTCAAACCTGGCACTTGCTCCTTCCATCCCAACATTCTGCCTCCCCTATCCCAACATCCCATCCCTTGAGTCCAACATTCCTCCCATAAAATCCAGCATTCCATAGCTTTAATCCCAGTCTGACATTCTTTCCCTCAGATTCAACATTCCACCCCTTCAATGCCAGCATTCCATCCCCAATTCCAAAATCCATTTCTTCAGTGCCAACATTCCGGCCCTTCATTCCCAAGTATTTTCACCCATATCCCTCCAATTTACACATTCCACCCAGCACATGCGACTTGGAAAGGGCAGTTGGGTCCAGGCCTATGCCTTTGGCAAGTTTGTAATGTTAAGAGAAATTCTATATATATATATAGTTCTTGAAAATAAATCTTGGAAACTAGGGTTTGCAGAGTACCCTCCCATTTTGGAAGACCTCACTGGGTTCAACTGCCATCCATGGTGTCCACCTTTGGCTCAGGTTAAAAGTCATCTAACATCTATCCCTCCCAAATCTGGGAGGCCAAGGTATGGAGCATTCAGAATTAGAAAGTTCCCTCCACAGTGTGCTGATCCCTGACTCTAGGCTCTTCAGGAGAGAGGTCCCAGAAGGAAGAGGGAAGGGTCTCACTTTGTTTCTCTCTGGCTTGTCTACCCTGACTCCTCCATCCCCCTCTTCCTAGCCCTTTTTGCCAAGGGTCCAGGCTTGGTCCCACTGCCTTTCCTTTCAGTCTGTCGGTGAGGCACAAGCGTCATTGCACATTCCAGCTGTGGCACCCTTACACCATGACTCTGCTTTAACAATCAGCCTTTCAGAATCTGAATGCCCTGGGAGTCGCAGGCGGCTGAGATGGGGTGGTGCTGCTAAATCCTGGCTAGAGAAATATGTGCACTCCCTCCTTCATTTGCCATCTCCTTTTCCAAAAGGAATGTAGGGAGCAAAGGGATCCACAGATTCCATCAACCTAGCCCCAGAGATGGGACAAAAATTCACACTCTTTTCTAGTGTCGTGCACCAATTCAGCCCTGCTTCGAAGGGTGATGCCATCAGAACCAAGAAGCTGACGGGCAGAGCCCTCAGCCCTCCAAAAATCAAGAACTGGGCCGTGGGGACTCGTGTAGGGTATGGGAGGCTGCTGCGGGGCTGGTGAGCTTGCTCTACTCTGGGGCCTTCCTCCTGAGCGCTGACAGGTCTTATCACCCCCTTGCACATCTGAAGCGGGCAGACTTCAACTTCTGGCCAGTGAGAATGTGAGGACAGCCTTAGGAAAGAAAGGGTCAGGGGTCAGGGATGCAGGAGGTGGCCATGGGCTGGGACTCACAGTGGTTTTTTCCAGGCAGTGCAGCAGGTGATGGTGCTGGCTCTCGATGAGCGACGTGGTCTTACCCATGTGCTCCTCTTCTGGGGTGCCCTGGTGAGAAAAGAAGGGAGACTGAGTGCCCCAGCTCCTTCATTTCTCCACAGAAGGTAGCAGGGCAACGGAAAAATCTGAACAAACCAACTTTTAGGGTCAGCATAGAGTATGCTGACCTTTGGGCCGGGGCCCTTGGTCTAAAGCTGGCTTAGGGGGAGCAGTGATAATCCTGTGCCCTGGAGAGGTAGATGGGCAGGGCAGCGGCTACCTGGGGAAGTCTGGAAACACGTCCTCCTCAGGGTTCAAACTGGGGCTCCGGAGTGGGAGTGCTGTGCCCCTGGAGAGAGAAAACAGGCCCTCCTGCCCCTTTACCTTCCAGCCCAGGTCCTCCAGGCACCTACCGTCAGCTCCAGCGCCTCGTTGAGGAGCCCGTTGCGCTTGCTGTGCAGGTAGGCATTGGAGCTGCCCGTTTTGGCCACGCGGATCCTGGCAAGGCGGGCCTTCTGTGAGTGGCAGAGATAACGAAAGGGTAAGGGAGATCACGACACAAAAGGACAGCAAGGCTGGCAAATCCAGTAAGCAACTGGCTAGCCAGGGAGGCTGGCTTCCCAGGTGACGTCTGATGAAGGGGAAGAAGCTGCTGCTTCCCAGCCTCGTGCTCTCTGGTTATAGACCAAGGGACTGGGTCTGGCACGTTGTGTAACCCCCTCTGTGCAGCTTGGTCACGGTCAGAATTCCTAAGAGTTTCCACTCATCTCTCTGGCCTGGGTGTGATCCTGGTGGGAAAAATACCACTCCTCCAGGCTCTCTCTCCTCCCAAGGGTTTCATGACCTTTATCTACTCAGTATCGCACAATGCTTTGTGCTATTCAACTGCAGTATTTCTTATCTCTAACGAGACTGCAGACTTCTTAAAGGAGTGTATGTGATTCTCCCCTAGGGGCCAGTACAGTTCCCCGCATACAGTAGGTCCTCAAATATTAGTGAATTATCAGAAAAGCAAGGATACATGTTTTTCAACACTTCTTAACTCCTTCTCTGATTTCTATTTTTTTCCTTAGCACTTATTACTAAGATAGTATATGGTTTGTTTTTTTTTTTTCCAGACAGAGTCTCACTCTTTTGCCTGGTCTAGAGTGCCGTGGTGTCAGCCTAGCTCACAGCAACCTCAAACTCCTGGACTCACTCAATCCTCCTGCCTCAGTCTCCCAAGTAGCTGGGACTATAGGCATGTGCCACCATGCCCGGCTAATTTTTTCTATATATATTTTTAGTTGGCCAATTAATTTCTTTCTATTTTTAGTAGAGACGGGGTCTTGCTCTTGCTCGGGCTGGTTTTGAACTCCTGACCTTGAGCGATCCTCCCACCTTGGCCTCCCAGAGTGCTAGGATTACAGGCATGAGCCACCATGCCTGGATGATAGTATATGTTTTATATATTTATCTTGCTACTGTCTCTTTCCTCCACTACAATGTAATCTCTTTGAAGGTAGGAGTTTTTGCCGTGTTTACTGACATATTCTCAGTGCCTAGCAAACAGTAGGTTCTCATTTTTTTAAGTCAATAAACGTATATACAATTGTATGTCTCTCTTTAGGAGTGGGTTCATGCGTGGATGTGTCAATATGTGTCTACTTACTTATGTGTCTCAGTGGGAATGAGTGTAGGTGCCTGTGAGAGGTGACTGGTGTGTGTGTAAGAGAAGGGAGGATGGAGCACATGTCCACACTCCACTTTGGCTTTAACTAGGCCAGTGAAACTCTCCCAGCTCCAACTTGGGAAGCCTACAGCAGAGAAGGTCCCCTGCAGGAGGGCTGCATGGTGTCTCAACACAAGCTCTCTCTCTTGCTTGCAGAGGCAATAGGACAGGCTGGACACTGCACATGCTCGCTGCTCTTCTCCTTCCTGATGGCCATAATCACTGGCACCATGACAGTGGCACAACCAAAGAGAGGCTAAGGGAAGAGTCTCTGGGCAAGAGGGAGAAGGCAGAGAAGTTCCTGCTGGGTTAAAAATGCAGCCCGAGGTTCGTGTCCTGTAGCTCTAGACCAGGCTTCAAGCTCTTGCTACTGGAAGCAGAAGAGCCTGCAAGGATCACAGACCCATCCTAGAGTGGAATGGTCCCTCCCCCTGCCTCTGGGCAAGTCCACGTGCAACTTCAGCGTAGACCCTGAGCAAGAGAAGAGTCCTTGGGAAATTGTGATTATTTCTTTTTCTTGTCACTTCTTCTCCAAGTGTCATGCTCAGCTGGCTAATCTGCTAAAAGAAGGCCATGGACACAAGAGTTCAGGCTGTCAACAGAAGAACAAAGGACATATGTATCTCTTGTTTTCTGGGAAGGCTCTCAGTGGCCAGTATCTCCTTGCAGGGACAGTTCAACTCCCTCCCCTGGCCTCTAAATATGGGAATAAGACAAGGATGTGAGCCTGGAAGACCTGCCCATTGATCTGAGCAAGAATGCTTTTTTGGATGAAGCAGAAAACAAGAAAGGGGACCAGGAACAGAACGGGCGGTGGCAAGTCAGCCCTGGCATCCCTCCTCTCTCTGAGCAAAGACTCTGCATGCAAGTTCCAGGTCAATTCTACGCCCCACAAATCCTGCTCCAGCCCTTCCCTAGTTTGGATGTTTATATTCAAGCAAGTTCCTCACCATTTGAGGATGTGGCCCGTATTGCTTTGGGTGCTGGGTGCTGTGAGTGTCATATGGAAATCCAATTGTGTCAAGCTCATTATAGCCTTATATAATCTGATTGAACCACTTAGAGCCAGACTTTTCTCATATCTGGGGTCTGCCTTCATTATTTTCTAGAGATGAAAGATTCTCCTGTTCTCCTTTGTGGCACTTCTTTTAATCTTATCTTACCCTGGGCTCTATTAAAGCCATAGATTGTCATATCAAATGCACCGTATCGTTTAATCATTTCCCACACAGGATAAAGAGGTTTGCAATGTATTTACAGGACCATCCCCAGCACACGAAATTTTGTGGGGCTCTTTGGTTTGGCGTGGAGCTCCAGAGAGCCAGGGCCTGTGGTTTACGCATATTTCTATGTCCTGTACCCAGTACAGGGCGGCACACTGAGCAGGTGTTCACACCAAGCTTGTGATGGCCGAGGAAGGAAGATGGCCACACATAGTTGGTTGGAAGTCCATGTTTATAAAGCCACTGTAACAGGCTCAATCCTTGGGTGGACTGGTTGGCTTCACTCTCATCCGTGGCCATAAGGACAGTGTGAGAGTTAAAAGAGAGCTTAGGGATCATGTTCCGGGCCATTTCAAAGTCAAAAAAATGGCATGAGGGTAAGTGGCTTATCCAGATCAAGGTGTGGACGAGTAAGACTTTAGCTCAGGACTTCCAATTCCCAGGTTAAATGCTGCTTCCGCGACATTATTCTCTGTCCCTGAATTTCAACTCCTTTAAGGCAAGTTTCTAAACTTGATGAGCAAATCCCAGGAAGCTGCATTTAAAACAGGCGTGGAAACTCCGGTGTTGGAGGAGAGATCTGGAAGAAGCAGCCTACCACCCTGGATACAGTTCTAGGCACCATCTATGTGCAAGGCATAATTTTATCAGTCTCTGAGAAGCCTCTCACAACTAAGCCTTTTTATCTGCCGGGCCGGCAGATGCCCATTGGCTGTGGGTATTTATGTCTATTTCGTTGGGAGAGGCAGAAGAAGGAGAAAGAGGAAGAAACAGGAAGGCCAAAAGAGATCATGGGCAATCACACTCTTAGGTATTTACCTCAGAGAAATGAAAACTTATGTTTACATAAAAACCTGTCCATGAATGACTACAGCAGCTTTATTTGGAATAACCCAAAACTGGAATCATCCCAAATATTCATCAACAGGCGAACAGTTAGGCAAACTAGTATGTCCATACCACGGAGTACTGCTCAGCTATAAAAACGAATAAACTACTGATACACACAACAGCTTGGATGAATCTCTAGAAAGTATATGGAATGAAAAAAGCCAATCCCCAAAGGTTACCTATTGTATGCATCTATTTATATAACATTTCTGAAATGAAGGCATTTGATAAATGGAGGACAGAGAAATGGTTGCCAGGGGTCAGGGACAGGGCAGGGTTGGGGGGGGGGAGGCTATAAAAGGGCAACACATGGATCCTCGTGGCTTTGGGGATGGCCAGTATCTTGACTGTGGTGGTGGCACATGAACCTGCACAGGTGACAGAATCATAAAAACCTGACACATACACGTGTGCAAGTACAAGTAAAACTGAATAAGATTGGTGGACTGTCGTGATGTCCACACCCTGGTTGTGATATTGTGCTACAGGTTTGTAAAATGTTACCACTGGGGGAAACTGAGCAAACTGTACAAGGGATCTCTATGTATTGTCTCTTACAACCGAATGTGAATTTACAATTATCTCAGTAAAATATTCCATTAAAAAAAAAGAATATGGGCAAGCACCAGAACTGGAGATGGGGGCCAGATGTCCCCCACCAGACGTTCCCCTCCCTCTGGCCACTGCTAGACCAGCCCACCTGATCTCCAGTTCATTTGGCCCAGAAGACACAGTCTCTGAAGCACATAGCAGCAGACCTATCTTAGTAATGACCCCAAGCAAGCCAGTCATGATAAGAAGAGGATGACAGCATTAACTTCCTTCTGAGCCTTTCCACCCAGGGCACGTGGGCTGCAGCTCTCCTCTGTGGCTACTGCAGCTCCCAGGTGTGTGGTCTGGGCCGAGAATCATCCTTGGCTTCCCTGACTCTCCCATCCCACCTCTCCACTTCCCTCTGGACCTGCCTGCCTTGACTCACGTGGCAGATTCAGTGCTGGAAGCAGGAAGTACTTTTTCCCCTCTCACAGAAGCCCAAGGTGAAGCAGACAGAGCTGCTGGGCTCCCACCCCCAGCCCCTGGCCCTGTTCTCTAAGAGGATGCCGGCTGACTCTGCAGCTGTGTGTGTCCCAGGTTCAGGCTGTCACAGAGCCCCACCCCCTGGGGTCTTACCTCACAGGGAATGTGTTTTAAAAATGAATTTGAAAACAAGCCAACAAACCTGCACTCCAAAAAACCAAAAAAGACCTTGAGGAGAAACAGTATCCAGGCTCGGTGAAAACACTATAAATATTTACTCTGATTTCAAGGGGACAGAGAAGAGGGAAAGGGAAGGGGACAGGGAGGGAGCCAGGATGGAGGGAGACTCATCTTTAGCAGCTAGAGGGAGGATAAACTGAAGTTATTTCTTCTGGATTTTAATCACGCCAAATGAGCTTCATAAAGTCCCATGGGAGAGCAGGGCATGGTGGTGCACACCTGTAGTCCCAGCTACTCAGGAGGAGGATTGCTTGAGCCCCAGGAGTTCAACTCCAGCCCCGGCCACGTAGTAAGACCATGTCTCTTAAAAAAAAAAAGAGGCACCCAGGGAAATGTCTACTGTTATATTCTTTGCAGGGGCAAAAAGCAGATGAGATGCTCTTAGAAGTAGGTGAGGATGTGGGCACGGGAGGAAGGTAAGTGCAGGAGCTCCCTAGAGCGCAGCTGCAACGGCTGTCCCTGCGCATGCGTACCCACAGGCGAGCATGTGGACCGAGCATTCCTGTGAACCTCACCTCGCTGCTCTGCTAAAACCTGCATCAGCCCTAGCCCCTGGGGTTGGTGGGGGTGCTATAGGATCCCTGGCCCTTCGGGGTCTCAGCTCCTGGATCTGAAAAGAAGATCCCAGTTTCTCCCTGTCTGTTTCTTTAGGATTGCATAATGAATTCAGACATTGTTCACATTTGTCAGCTGACTTGAACAAGGCAAGAGATAAGATTTCCATTTCTGGGGCAGCTGGTAGGGGATGGGGGTGGGGAACCCCTGACCTTGGATGAAGGGGTAGGAGACAGGTCTGGATGGGGGACAGAGAAGACGGCACAGAGCCAGAGGATAAATCTTCAGGCTGGCAACACTACAGACCAGGTCAAGATGTCAAAATACAGCTCAGCTCAGGCAGAGGGGACAGGAAGGCAGGGGGGAGGCAACAGCAGGGCACACAAAAGGCTGCCTGGCAGGGACCACGTGGCAAAGAAGTAACCCAGCTGCAATGCATGGGGCCTACTGCATCCTAGGCACCCAATAAATATCTGGAATAAATGAATGAAAGAAAGAAGAAAATCAGGACACAAAACCCAAGCCTCCATAAGCCAATCTTTCAGCAAGGTGCCCTCGTGTCCACTGTCCCTGGAAAGGCTGCGATGACAGCCCCTGGGGACTGAGGCACTTAGAGAAGGGCCACACATTTTAGCCAAGATCAGAAGAGAAATGAAGGAGTCCCCCACAGACATTCTTTCCTGGTAGGAACCCTGGTAAGAGTCACTGCCCAAGAACCTGCACGAGCCAGATGCCTTAAAAATGCACTGGATGGGCCGGGCGGGGTGGCTCATGCCTGTAATCCTAGCACTCTGGGAGGCCAAGGCAGGAGGATCGCTCAAGGTCAGGAGTTTGAAACCAGCCTGAGCAAGAGTGAGACCCTGTCTCTACTAAAAATAGAAAGAAATTAGTTGGCCAGCTAAAAATATATACTTTTTTCAATTTCAGCATACTATGGGGGTACAAATGTTAAGGTTAAGTATATTGCCCGTGCCCCCCACCCCCCTGCAAACAGAGCTTTAAGCGTGACCATCCCCTAGATGGTGGGCCTCGCACTCATTATGTATGTATATACCCCCATCCCTCCTCCCCCCTCCCATCTGCCTGACATTCGATGAATGTTATTCCAGTATGTCCACTTAGGTGTAATTTTTTTTTTTTTTTTGAGACAGAGTCTCACTTTATTGCCCAGGCTAGAGTGAGTGCCGTGGCGTCAGCCTAGCTCACAGCAACCTCAAACTCCTGNCTCACTTTATTGCCCAGGCTAGAGTGAGTGCCGTGGCGTCAGCCTAGCTCACAGCAACCTCAAACTCCTGGGTTCAAGCGATCCTCCTGCCTCAGCCTCCCGAGTAGCTGGGACTACAGGCATGCGCCACCATGCCCGGCTAATTTTTTATATATATATATTAGTTGGCCAATTAATTTCTTTCTATTTATAGTAGAGACGGGGGTCTCGCTCTTGCTCAGGCTGGTTTTGAACTCCTGACCTCGAGCAATCCTCCCGCCTTGGCCTCCCAGAGTGCTGGGATTACAGGTGTGAGCCACTGTGCCCGGCCCCACTTAGGTGTTGATCAGTTAATACCAATTTTCTGGTGAGTACATGTGGTGCTTATTTTTCCATTCTTGGGAAACTTCACTAGAAAGGGTTCCAGCTCTATCCAGGAAAATACAAGAGGTGCTATATCAGCATTGTTTCTTATAGCTGAATAGTACTCCATGGTATACATATACCACATTTTATTAATCCACTCATGTATTGATGGGCACTTGGGTTGTTTCCACAACTTTGCAATTGTGAATTGTGCTGCTATAAACATTTGAGTGCAGGTGTCTTTTTTATAGAATGTCTTTTGTTCTTTTGGGTAGATGCCCAGCAGTGGGATTCCTGGATCAAATGGTAGATCTATTTGTATCACTTTAAGGCATCTCCATATTGCTTTCCACAGAGGGTTGCACTAGCTTGCAGTCCCACCAGCAGTGTAGGAGTGTTTCTATCTCTCTGCATCTACACCAACATTTATTGTTTTGGGACTTTTTGATAAATGCCATTCTCACTGGAGATAAGTGATATCTCATTGCAGTTTTGATTTGCATTTCCCTGATGATTAGAGATGTTGAGCATTTTTTCATATATTTGTTGGCCATTATTCTGTCTTCTTTTGAAAAGTTTCTGTTCATGTCCTTTGCCCACTTTTTGACAGGGTTGTTTAATTTTTTCTTGCTGATTTTCTTGAGTTCTAAATAGATCCTAGTTATTGGCCCCTTATCGGACGTGTGGCATGTGAAAATTTTTAGTTGGCCAATTAATGTCTTTCTATTTTTAGTAGGGATGGAGTCTTGCTCCTGCTCAGGCTGGTTTCGAACTCATGACCTTGAGTGATCCACCCACCTTGGCCTCCCAGAGAGCTAGGATTACAGGCGTGAGCCACCACACCCGGCCCAACTAAAAATATATAGAAAAAATTAGCCAGGCATGGTGGTGCATGCCTGTAGTCTCAGCTACTTGGGAGGCTGGGGCAGGAGGATCGCTCGAGCCCAGGAGTTTGAGGTTGCTGTGAGCTAGGCTGACGCCATGGCACTCTAGCCAGGGCAACAGAGTGAGACTCTGTCTAAAAAAAAAAAAAAAAATGCACTGGACGAGAGCTGGCTGAGCCGGGTTGTTCTACAGAGAAGGCTGAAGGCCAGTCGGGAAAGGAGGCTTCTCCCTGAGCACCAAAGCCTTCAGACATCCTTCCTCATTCTGTGGGTAAGTGACAGTATTTCACCCTTCCCTGCCGTCCTAAGTAGCATATACTGGACATAATTTAAAGCTTTTCTCAGGACTGATGGTTATGCCCATCATCAACCATGTGCCTGAACCCTACAATACCCTAGAGGTTACTAAAGTCCATTGTGCCATTTGTCCCTGAACTCAAGGAGCTCAGAATGTTCTCTCACAGTATTCATTTTCCTTTATTAATTTTATTTTTTGCCACTAGGTTTTGTATAAAAAGAGATCATGTTTCCCAGGAAGTGCTTGGCTTGGGAGGGAGAAGTCCTGGGGGCTGCGAGTGGTGGTGGCCGAGGGAGTGGAGGGTAGAGCCGGGGAGCTGGGAGCTGCCATAGGACATCCAAAAGGGGGGGACGGTCAGCGTGCAGATGCCTGAGGCTCACTGCATTCTGGAGCTGTCAGGGTGCTGGCGAGCGGGAAGGGACATGAAGCTCCTCACCTTCCAAAGCCAGGGGCTGTGTGTGCAGCGACGCTCCGAGCAGCTCCGGGCCTGGCAAGCTGACTGCCAGCTGCGCAAAGCCCAGGTCCGGGCCTCCCCGGTGCTGCTCCTGCCCTTGACACCTCCTCCCCAGCCCAGCGTCCCAGGCTTACCTTCTGTGCCCTGCGTTTATCTGCTCTCTGATTCTGGTGGTAAATCCGGCTAAAGTTGGAAACAATCACAGGAACTGGCAGGGCAATGACCAGGACGCCACTCAGGGAGCAGATGGAGCCAAAGATCTTCCCTGCAATTGTCTTGGGCACCATGTCTCCATATCTGAGAGAGACAGGGAGAGAGAAAGAGAGAGCGGGTGTAAGGGAGGGGCCATTCGGGAAACAAGTCAGGCTTCCCTGCCAATCATTCATCATTTATTCATTCCACAATTGGTTAGAGTGCCTGCCACATGCCAGGTACTCTGATGTCCTTATGTTCATGGAGCGAATGTCCTACGAGGGAACACCATAAACAAATAAGTGAATACATAAAAAAACACTGTGGCTGGCGGTTGTTTCTATGAAGAGAATAGAGCTTGGTGCTGTGTCAGGTGGCAGGCGTGTGGCCGGGAAAGGCCCGAGGAGCTAACATGCACGCTGAGATCTGAAAGCAAAGGATCCAGCCATGCAGAACAGCTGGGGGCGGGTGTGTGCGGCAGGGGTGACGGAAAGCACAGAGGCCCTGAGGGAGTAGGACAGAGCTTGGTCTGTTCCGGGAATTGTCAAAGGGCCAGCAGGACTGGGCACATGGGTGACGGGGAGAGTCACGGCAACGTCGGTTAGGGAGGCAGTGGGGACAGATCCCGCAGTGTCTGGTGGGCCACAGTGAAGAGCGCGCATTTTATCCCGAGTGTGATGAGGGGCCCTGGATGAGCTTCCAGCAGAAGAGCAACATGATCTCATTCAACACACCAATAATAACAAATAACAAACTTACGTCCTAGTCATGTGGAGATTTTTAATTTGCAAGTCAAAATTTTTTTTGAGACAGAGTCTCACTCTGTTGCCCAGCCTAGAGTGCCGAGGCATCGCCATAGCTCACAGCAACCTCAAACTCCTGGGCTCAAGCGATCCTCCTGCCTCAGCCTCCCAAAGTGCTAGGATTACAGGTGTGCGTCCCCACAGCTGGCCTGCAAGTCACATTTACATATTCACCTCACAGGAGCCCCACGAACACTGTGAACTTTGTATTCTTATTCCCATTGAACAGATGCAGAAACTGAGGCTCAGAGACATTACTGAGCTCATTTGCTCAGCTGGGATTAAAACCCCCTCCTCTTGCTTTTATCTCTTTTCCACTAACCACACTGTCTCAGAGGGGAACCCTGAGCTCTGAAACTCAGCCCCTTAAGTTGTGCAGCCACTTTGGAACTGTGCCGGCTCCTCTCAGAGCTTGGAGAAACTCTCTTAAGTACTTCACACCCTGGCAGCTGCCGCCTGGGACCAGCTTGGCCTGGATCCTGCTCAGTCCTGGGCAGGCAGGCCAGAGCCTCCCTCCTCCAATCAATAAGACACTCTCCACAGTGGTTAAGTGCTTAGTGTCCTCTTTATTGAGATAATTTAAAGCAAAGAGCTTATTAAGCAAAGAGCTGTGATGACTCCTTTGGCCAAGGCCAGAAACACCATCTTCCCCGCCTCTGGGCACTCTGGGTGTCTGCAGCCCAAACAAGCTTAGGACGACCAGGAGTCACTGCTGCTGAAACAGTGAGGCTCCAACTCACTTGTCCTGGGGGGCCCAGGTGTCTTGGGTCTCCAAGGAGGACACGGAAGGGGATGGGGTAAGCTGTTCCAGAAGTATGAGTCCTTCCCTCCTAAACACCTGAGGGCTTTGTGGAGGCCATGGCAGAGGCCGACAGGTATTTGAGGAATGAGTGAACGATCTCACTTAACCCTCTCAATACCCTATGAAGTAGGCTCCCGCTTCGAGGCTGCCTTGCTTCTCCTTTTCCTGGCTCACGCTGTCTTGGACGTGCACTGCCATGAAGGCCTGCGAAAGTTCCTTCTGGATCTCTGTGGTTGGGGTTTCCTACTCTGCATGGTGCTCAGGAGAGGCCTCCAGTGAAGTGGTTGAGAATGTGGATTCTGGACTTAGACGACCTGGGTTCAAGACCCACCTAGCTCCACCATAAAATAACTGTGTGACCTTGGAGGAATGTTACTCTGGGCCTCAGTTTCCTTGTTTATAGAATGAAGATCCTAACAGTGACCTATGTCATAATCCTATTGTGACATACACAGCTCTATAAACAATAAGTGCTGTTACTTTTACCTACGCATTCTGGAAACCATAGTCTTGGTTAATGGGAAACTCTAAAACCACAGTTGTTGTCCCAAGTTCAGATAATCGCAGTGATGAAGAAGAGGGGCTGCGCCCTGTAGCATGTTAGCTGGGACTTCCAGCTGGCGCGACTGAAAGTGGGCTGGAGGGCACACGGCCGCGGATGAAACGGAAGTGTGGCCGGAGCATGGAAGAACAAGCACATTTCAGAATAACTGAGGCTGGTGAAAAATGCTAAGGACAACAGAAAGATTGTTATATCTATCTTAAGAAAGGAGGAGGAGAGAAGCTATGCCTACTGCTGGTGACAGGTGACAGAGAGAAAGCCCAGCAACCCCACTCCTGCGTTCTCCTTAGAGAAGAACGTCCTGCGTCCTGGAGAGGCTGGGACAGACGCCCACGAGAGGGATGGGGAGCTTGAAGTAGGAGAGGGGAGCCCAGGCAAGTGCCTTGCAGTGAATTTACATCACAGGCCCACGGGAATCCACCCTGGGAGACATGAGGCATGTGCAGATGGGGCTGTGGAACCACTGCCCGTGATCCTTGAGAAATCATGGTGCAGCAGAAAAGTGCCAAGAGATGAGACACGGCAAACGGCTGTACTGGTATTTGTAAAGAAAGGGAAAGGAGTTCTGAGAAACCACAGACCAGTGGGCTTGGCATCCATCAATTCTGCCATCAAGTTTCTGGCAGAAGCCGAGAGCAGATTATTAAGTGGACACTTTGTGAGCACTTGGCAAATAAACTGTATTGTTCATCGTGCACACATTTTGCCAAATTAACCTTATTTCTTGTTTTGAGAGTAAGGTTATCCGGCTGGTGGATCAGGAGATTGCTGCGGACCTACTGCATTGTGATTTTAGCAAGATGTGTTCCTGTCCCAGTTCTTTATACCCTTGACAAGCTGGAGGAGGGTGGGGTGGGTAGCAATGTGGTTAGCAGGAGTTGGATAACCATCTTCTGACACTTCTCAAGGATTACCGACAGTGGTCGTGTGCCAGGAAAGCAAGTTCATGGTTTTCGTGTTAGAAGGGTCTCCTTTAGTGAAAGAGCAAATAAGTAAATGAAATAAAGAATGGATCTCAAGTCAGGTCTCCAGTGGTATGTTCCAGTATTTTCAACATCTTGTATAAAGCCAGAGGGAGGCAGCATGGCCTAATAATTGAGAGAGGACACTGGCTTCAGACCTGGGTTTGAACCCTAGCTCCACAGTACTTACCAACTAGTTTAGTGACCATGGGCAATTTATTTAACGTGAGCCATTATCATCTATAAAATGGGTTTTATATCCCCAGTCTTGTTGCCGTAATTAATAATTCAGAAGAAATACTTAATTCATTGTTCGTGTAACTGTAAATTCTCTAGAAATAGCCACTGTGGTGGGTACCTATTGTTTTGCCTGCTGACGCCCCATCCAATGTAGGAGCTGCCGTATTCCTACAAACCTTCCCCGGCACTCCCTCTCCCACTAGCCACAGTTACTAGGTTCAAAATAGGGCATCTGACTCAAGCTGGGTCAGTGAGTTCCTTTCCTTGACTTATATTTTTAAAAACTTTATTGAGATACAATTTATACACCTTAAAATATACTCATTTAAATTGTGCATTTCAGTGGTGTTTAGTGTATTTACAGAGCTGTGCTTCCATCTTCACAGTTTAATTCTGGAACACTTTCATGACCCCTAAAAGAAGCCTTGCCCCCATTAGCCGTCAGTGATCATCCATACCCCACCCCTCTTGTCCTCTGTCTTAGGCACCCGCTAATCTACTTTCTGTCTCTATAGGTTTCCCTGTTTTGGACATTTCATATAAATGGAATCATATATGTGGCTTTTTGTGTCTGATTTCTTTCACTTAGCATGATGTTTTCAAAGTTCACCCACATTACAGCATGCCTCATTATTTCATTCCTTTTTATGGCTGTGTAATATTACATTGTATGGATGTACCACATTGTGTCCATTCATTCATTAGTTGATGCCACTTGGGTTGTTTCCACATTTTAGCTATTTTGAACAGTGCTGCTGTGAACATTTGTGGACAAGTTTTTGTGTGGACATATGTTTTCTTTTCTCTAGGAGTCATATGGTAGACTATGTTTAACAGTATGAGAAACTGCCAAACTGTTTTCCAAAGTGTCTGTTCCATTTTACATTCCCACCAGCAACAACTGAGGGGTCCAATTTCTCCTTATCTCAGACAACACTTATTTATTGATTATAGCTTTTCTGGTGGGTGTAGAGTGATATCTCACTGTGGTTTTGATTTGGACTTTCCTAATGGCCAGTGACGTGGAGTGTTTTTTCCCATTCCCTGGATTTTACGTTTGAGACCAGATCAATCTCTTTCAAAGAAGTTGAAGCTGCAACAAGCAATGAATGCTCTGGAGCTGTTGGCAGCCATGCTTTCTGCCATGGGCAAAGCCATGCAGTTGGGAAGAAAGAAGACTGGTGCATAGAGACAGATGACAGATGGAGAGGAAAGTAATGGAGTTTGAGTTCCTGTTCTAATGCTTCCTGAGGACCAGCTTTAACTTCACTTTCCTATGGATTATTTGTTTCACCCTTTCTTTGACTCTGCCTACTAACAAATTACTATTTTTGCTTAACCTTCTTTCATTTGGATTCTATGATGATGATAAGGAGGAGGAGAAGGCTGCTACTGCTGATTGTTTTAAAGTAAGTTGTTCAAATTTCTAAATGACAGAGCTACTATGAATTGGGGTCGTTAGGAGTCAAAAGGATTTTAGCAAGTGTTATTCATGGGTGAAACCAACCAGATTAATTTTAACAAAGATAAATTACAACTCCACCATTTTGATTCAAGTAATCAATGACTTGCACAACTGATGGGAGAGACCTGGCTCTAAGGAGTCTACGCTAAAAACCACTGGGAAATTTAACTTCAACATGGGCCACCAGTGTAAGGAGGCTGCTAGAGCCCTAGATGCCATAAGGATGGATTGATGGGAGTGCTATGTCTGGAGAAAGGGAGTGGTGGTCACACTGCTCCTTGATGCAGACCCTTTCTAGGCTGCTGTGTTGAGTTCTGAGCACTGTATATTCTACAGGACATTAATTAACTGGGTCACGTCCAGAGAAGGAAGGCCAGGATGGTGAACTGTCTGGAAATCCTCTCAGGGGAAACAATCAAAGGAACAAGGACATTCAGCCTGAAGAAGAGGGGATGGGGAATGGAGGAATGGAAGGGCACGATGTGCTAGAGCCCGTGTTAGGAGCTTTATCTTCACCTGCATTAGTGGGTCTCGCAACAGCCCGCCCTACCAGGAAGGGGTAACCCACGTTAGGGATGAGAAGCTGAAGTCCAGAGAGGACAGTAACTTGTTCAAGGTCACTCAAACAGTAAGAGGCAGAACTACTGGGGGTGGAGCCCAGGTTGTCCTCCGTCGCCCCTGCTCTGTCCTTCACGTCCTGCTCCTTGGTGGGGGTGGGTGGCAGGGTGAGGGGAGGGGGGTTGCTGGGAAGGGCTGGTTGTGGAGAAATTTGCTAGAACTCACCCACTTCTCTCCATCTCCCCTGCCTCAGTGGCAGGAGTATAGCATTGTGTGGACTCCGAGTGCCAGACTACTCAGGTCAAATCCTGGCTCTGTCACTTGTTAGCTGGGTGACTCTGGGCATGATACTTAACTTTTTTGTCTTTAGTTTCCTGGCATTGAAAAAATAATAGTACCTACCTCACAGGGTTGTTGTGAAGGATTAAATGAGATACTATTTGCAAAAGTGCTCAACCTGGCACATAGTAAGAGCTTTATAAGTGTTTATTAAATACACCCTGCACCCAGACCACCATTATTTCTAGACCGGACTTCTGCAAAATCCTCTTCACTGGACTTTTCACTTCCACTTTTGTTCCCTTTTAATTCACAAAGACGCATATTCTTAAAATGCAAATCCTTGCATGTCATTTCCCTGCTCAAAGCACTTCAATAAATGTTTGCTGAATGTATGAGTTAATGGGTAATTAACTCAATGTTGTTGCAAAGACTACACGCCTGTTACACAGTAAACACTCACTGAACAGCAGCTAATTGTGAGCATAATGATCCTGGTGTCCAAGCCCTTATGGCACAGCCCTCCTGGGGCCCACCTGGGCAGGGACTCAGAGGTGGGGAGCTCATGGTGAGTCTCTCAGTCCTAATGGCATCTATGGCCTATTTTCTCTGTGGAGTTTTGAAGAAAGAGAGGAGAAAGAAAAGAAAAAACAGAAACAGTCATGGCCTAGAAAAAAAATTTAAACCCATAGCCTTATTTCCTTTTTGTCTTCCTCCACTCATGCAAATAAGGCCTCACCTCCCCACCCCATCCTAGCTGTGTGTGTGGGGATAAGAAGGGACAAGAAAGCCCTTCCTGGAGGTGACATCCCAGGCATGGGTGAGCTGTGGGGTCCACCCCAGACTGAGGGCTCACACTCAGGCCCCACTGGGAGTCCGAGCCGGGGCAGCTTGGGGACTCCATGCCTCTTCGGCTCCTTCCCTCCCAGCACGCCCTCGGTAATCCACAGTAATGTCTGGGCTGAGGCAGGAGCCGGGAAGCTTACCCTCCTAATATGGAAGGCTAATTAATTTGTATTAGGGCTTAGGGATAATTAAACTTTTTATCTGAACTTAAGCTGCACAAACCACCCGCCTTGTACAATTAATTGCTCCCTTCATCTCCTCCTCCAGGTGCCAAGAGATAAGTGCAAGCCGAGCTCCCTGGTCTGATTCTGCCTGAGGCTGGCCGTGGGGGGGCGGGGAGCTGTTCTTTACTGGAGACCAGGGCACGGTCCATTTAGGGCCCAGCTGCTGGTAGCTCAACTGAAGAGACGCATCCTTAATGAGTTCCTGTGAGAGGGATGTCTTAGGCTCATTGCCGCACCCACTCCCGCACCCCCCTTCTCCACCGGGATGCCCCAAACCTGGCTTCCTGGAGTCCCTGGTGTTGGGGACGGGGCTGGGGCAAAGAAGCCATCCTGTTGGGTGGGGTCAGGATGAGGAGAGTTCTCAGAGCAGGCTGGGCCACCACAGTGAGTTCCAGGGACTCAGAGCTCTGTGGCCCTCCATGTCTAGGGCCAAGGACGATGGCAGACCAACCTGAAGAACACCAAAAACACCAGCCCGGGCTGAAACACCTGTGCAGCCTCTTTTCATGTTCAAATCATCTCCCTCGAAGCAGCACTGCTGTAACTTTTTCTTTTTTTTTTTTTTAACTCTCACAGTGTGTCAGGTACTGCACATACACTACTGCATTTGCTCCTCCCAACAACCTTAAGAGTAGATACTATTATTAGCCTCATTTTACAGATAAGGAAACTGAGGCATAGAGTGGTTAAGCAAAATGCCCAAGGTCAGTTGGCTGGCCAGATACAGAACTGGGACATGGATCAGGTCCGTTTGATTCTGAAGTCCCTACACATAACTACTAGTTACACTGGCCCAAAGCCATGGCCCCTGAGGAACCAACATGGTAGGCAGCAGTCCTGTTAGAGAGCCGGGGAGGAGGAAACTTCAGAGTGAACAGATCTAGGGCAGCAGCCTCGCCATAGTTCCTCAAGTAACTAGCTCTATGCTGTCGGTTCTCAGGGTGAGGGACTTGGGAAATGAGACTGAAGCTCCATACTCCCCTCCTTTCTACCACACGTGCCCCCCAACACACACCTCTGCTCATGTCCCTGCAGCTAGGTGCTCTCTTGGGCTCACCTGGAAAGTGTGCCCCAGCAGTGGGCCAGGAGCCAAAAGGATGGCTGGCATTTTGGAACCTTGAAGTTCCTCTGAAGACCCCAGCTACAGGTGAACCCCAAGGGGAGAGATGGGGCTCAGAGCAGGGCAATCTAGTAATAATCACAGTGACAGTTCAGTAACAGTTTATTACTTGCTCTGTTACCATGGGTAGAAGGCAGTGGCATCATCTTAGTTCACTGCATCCTCAAACTGCTAGACTCAAGTGATCCTCCTGCCTCAGCCTCCCAAGTAGCTCAGGCCACAGGCACCCACCACTACACCTGGCTAATTTTTCTACTTTTGTAGAGATGGGGTCTTTTTCTTGCTCAGGCTGATCTCAAACTCCTGATCTCAAGTGATCCTCCTGCCTGGGCCTCCCAGATTGCTAGGATTACAGGCGTGAGCCACTGGCCTACGGTTTATTTTAATTTAGCATCAATATGGACTATTCAATCTTTGCAATAAACTTATGAGGTATTATTAACTCTATTTTTGAGAGGAGGAAACTGGAGCTCAGAGAGGTTAAGTAATGTGGATCATCAGCTTATCCAAGTCAGGGCTCCACGGGGCCTTGTCTGACTCCAGAGCACTGCTCCTTCTCGCTACACCCTGCTGCAGGAAGAGAGAAATGAGCCAAAGGGCCTGGCTAATCCACTTTAGAAAGAACAGCCTCAAGACAATGGAGAAACTGTCAAAGTGGTGTAAGCCCAGAGACTCTGCTGGGAGGCTCTCTGAGAGACATTTCTGGGCTCTGCCAGCACAGAGTCCTGGGACACCCCGGGGTGTGTGACCCCTCCAGGCCATTGCCCTGGAGCTCTGCTGCCCTGCGGAGTCACCGCCAGTCATACCTGCAGGCTCTTGGCTAAGAGCTCTTCACCGCTCTTGGTCTGTGGCCATAATCTCCTTGTCCTGCTACCTCAATTGCGCTGGGTGACAAAGATGTTCTTCTAAACCAGCGGTTCTCAAATTTTAGTGTGCATCAGGATTGCCTGGCTTGTCGAAACATAGATTGCTGGGCCCCAGTCTCAGATTTCTGATTCTGTAACTCTGGAGCGAGACATGAGACTCTGCATTCTAAGTTCCTAGGTGACAGTGATGTTGGTGATCTGGATCTGGGGACCACACTTGGAGAACCACTGCTATAAACCATCCTCTCTTCACAGGTCACAGATCTGCAGACTTGTAGAACGTCAGGGGGAAGGGGTGTGGCAAACAGCCTCCGACCAGCTAGTGCACGTAAGAGGAAACCGGGACAAGGTCATACATCAGGTGGGGGAGCCGTCCAGATGGATGCCCTGCCCACTGCGTTCACTGCACACGCACACGCTAACATTACCACTAACACACACACACACACACACACGCACACACACTCACACACGGACACATGCACCAACCCACACTTTTCCACCCTATTCCTCTGGATTGATTGATTCATCAAACATCTGCGGGTGTTTACCTTGCGCCTGGCACTTTGTTAGGTGCTGGGAATACAAAGCTAAATAGACAGGCATGTCCTCTGCCCTCAAGGAGCTTGTGACATCATAGGCAAGACAGAAAAGTAAATCCTGATGACAGCCCAATGTCACCATGCTACGAGAAGGATGTATGCAGGGTCCTGTATGAGCACAAAGGAGGAGGGGCCTCTAAATCAAACTGGAGGTGGTCAGAAGATCTGGAGATGGTGGCACAGGCCGATTTCTGAGCTGTGAAGGAACCATAGGAAATTACTGGCCGGAGTAAAGGTAGGTGGGAGATGAGGCTGGAGAGGCAGCCACATGAAGGTCCTCGTGGGTTAATCCAAGGACTTTGAAATTCCTCCTGAAAGCACTGGGGAGTCAACGAAGGACTTTAAGTGGAGGATTAATATGTCAAATATTCATCTCTGAACGATCACCCTGAAAGCAGCGTGGTGGCAGGACTGGATGGGGATGAAGCAAAGGCAGGGACCAGTTAGGAGGCCATTGCACCAGTCCGGGCAGGAAGGGATGAGGCCTGAATCAAGGCAATGGCAGTGGGGACAGGGAGGAGAGGGCAGATGGGTACTATTTAGGAAACAGAACCTGCTGGACTTGGTAACGGACTCACCATGGGGGTTGGGGGAGCACCCTGGGGTGCACTCTGGCCTGGGAGGTGGGGCAGCCCCTATGCACACCTCCAGCCAAGCTCCCACCCTTCCCTGACACGGACGAGTATAGAGAGGGTGAGCAGACAGCAAACCCACATTCAAACCAGACAGGAAAGACCAGGGAGAGCCAGCCAGCCACCTGCAGATAAAAACCAGAAAGGAGATGCAGCCAAGTTCACCACTGGTCAGTGGGAAGACACTGAGATGAAGATTGGGATGTGGCCATCTAGGTGACATTCCCTAGATATCCAGTCAGTTGTTCCTCGCCCTGTGGGAGCCCTTGCTCAGAGTGTGGGCTGCAAGGACCTCTGTACCCTGGAGCAGAAGGGCTGAGGCCCGAGAGGCTGTGAAGTCACTCGCCCCTGCCTGGGGACAAGCCCCTCAGCATTTAAGAGCACATGCCCTAACCTCAGGCACCCCTGGGGCTGGGGTGGGAGCCACCCTGGCAGGTCCAAAGCCCTGGTCCCAATCTTGAAACACTTCTGGAAACTGGGCCTTGCTTAGTCCATTCTCCTCAATCTCAGACCCCAGGGAGCTTCTCCCCATTTATCTCTCCACGCTCTTGGGAGTAGGGGTTGACAAGAAAGAGACACGAGGAACAGCATGTGCGTCTGGTCAAGCCATACTGCTCCCTCAGAGCCCTTGTCCCTCAGGCCTGCACCATATGCTTCTCTTTCTCCGTATGCTCACGCAACGGCCTTCCCCCGGGGCAGCTTGTCTGCCTTCTGCCACCCTGGGCCAGCAAGCGCGCCTTAGAAAGGGGTGACGTGCCTCAACTCGACAGTGGAGTGGCAGCCACGACAAACCCTGGTCAGTGGCAAAGTGGGCGCACACTGTAGAAGGGAGGGCTGGGCACTGGGGGAGGGTGGGAAGGGCTCCACGCAGCCCATGCAGGGCTGGCCAGGGCCTCCAAAGGCAACGAAGGGTCAAGGTCAAAGTCCATGGAGGTGACAGGGTGCTAGAACGCAGAAGCTGGGCTGGGAAGCCAGACAGACTCCTGAGGACAGTCTTTGTTGCTGATGCAACCTCTGATTCTGTCCTCGGGCCTCCAGCTGGGATGGTGGCCGAGGTAGTGACAGGAGGTGGAAGAGGCAGGACGTAGGGATGAGAGGAGTCTTAGTCCCAGCCAGGCCAGATTGAGTGCTAAGTGATTTGATCCTCTGACCTTAAACATGGCCACCAGGTGTCCCCACTCTTCAGAGCTCTGCTCTCCACTACCATCCCCTAGAATCTTACCTGGCACCCCTACCCCTGTGCTGCTCCAGTGCCACCCTTTGCCATCTCAGGTGTCCTCTCTTCCCCACGTCTCCCAGCCCCATCTTCAGAAGACCAGAAGTTCTCCCTCTTCCATTAAGTCTCAGTCTCTTACAGGTCCGGAAGGGACTTACAGGGGGCAGGCCCAGCCCCCGCGTGGTGCAGGAATCCACTTCCCCGCAGCCTTTCTGCCTCAGCCCTGCCTTCCCAGCGCACCCACAGGGCACAGGCTTTGGAGTCACTCGCCTGCGCTGAACGCCTTGCTCTCCCGCTACCCTCCCAGAGACCTCAGGCCACCACAAGCCTCCTGGGC
The DNA here is from genome assembly GCA_008750895.1 of Mirza zaza. Classification (NCBI taxonomy): domain Eukaryota; kingdom Metazoa; phylum Chordata; class Mammalia; order Primates; family Cheirogaleidae; genus Mirza; species Mirza zaza. The sequence continues at coordinate 36,425 of VSMD01067274.1, forward strand.
CTCTGTTTAGTCATCTGAACAATGGAACAGCAATAACCTGGCAGGTTGTTATCAAAGTCAAGTCTGTAAAAGCACTTCATGAGCTGTCAAGTGGCAGGCAGAGCTTAGTCACTCTTCTGCATGAAACAACGCGGGCCATGGCTGGGCCGCTCAGATCGTCAGTTCACCTGTGCCATGCGCCTGCAGGTCCTGGCGCTGCCCCGGGAACCCCAGAGTACATCCGTCCCTCTGCCAGCCCGACAGCGCGACAGCCCTCCTCCAAGACCCTAAGGCACCGCCTGGCTCCTCACGCAGCTCACTGGGCTGCACTAGTGGTGGCTGTTTCACACTTGCCCGAGCCCTGGCAGGCCCTAAGCTGGGGACAACGCCGTGTCACAGAGAGAGTGGAGGCTCTGGAGTCAGAAGGCCCTGGCCTGGTGCTTTCTCTCCCTGGTTGTGTGGCTTCAGCGCAGTGACTTAGGTCCCTAAGCCTCGGCTCCTGCAGCTGTAAACTCCGGACTGACGCCTCCTTGAGGGAACAGTCACTGTGTGTTCACAGACCCCGCGGTGCAGCGTGGACACGAGGGTGGACCTGTGTCTCTGCTCACTTACCAGACGGCAGCTTTGCGAGAGCAGGCCTGGCACAGTGCTAGGCACTCAGGAGGTACAACGTGCATCTAATGTCACCATCCTGAAGATAGGTCTTTACTTCTGTATGACGTCAGCACCATGAAATGCTGGACGCAAAGCGGGCTGTTAAAGGATGCTGTTAGGGTGGTGGACCACATTCGGTCCTTATTACTAAGGCAGGCTTCCCTTAGAGCCTGTGGCAGGACTAAGTTCCTGGGTCCCCAACGCTACTACCTAACCTCATGTCAGGTACTTAAAATGCCACTCCAGGGCCTGGGGCAAATTTATTGTTTCCAGTGAACTGCAGAGAACCCACCAGAGTCCTTGCACACCTTGAAGCTCCCAGCCCCGGGCTCAGCACTTCTGGGTTTGGTTTGATTCAGTCCAGTAAATTCGACTGAGCCTTGATAATTCCCCTGAAGCATTTCTTTTGCTTTGGAAGGTGGAAATGGAGCTGCGTGCTGCACTCTGGCTCACCCGACCCCTCCTGAGGCTGTGGAGGCTGCTCCTGCAGTCCTCAGCAGGGATCTGGCCTGACACCAGCCTGGAGGGGACAGGAGCCTGGTCCTCTTTAGATCTTTAGTCTCTGGTTCTCTGAGTCTTTGCCCCTTTCTCTATTTCGCATCTTGCAGTTCTGGGTGAGATGCTCTCCGGTGCGACACCCTAGCACAGCCCCTCGCACTGTGCAGACCAGCCTGTTTGCTCTCTGGCCTCCCCCAGCCCCACTGTGAGCTGGTGACCACCAGGGCTTTGTCTGCCTGGGTCACGTCTGCTTCTCCACTGCGCTGCCACGTAATAGGATTTCATTACATATTTTATGAATAAACAGATGCTTATCTGATTCTCTTTCTCTCTCTGCCTCTTTCAGATCCCCATGTCCAAGCTGTTCCACCCAGCTCTGCCTGGGCTGACATCTGCCAGGATCAGTAAGAATGGTTTTGGGGCAATTAGGGCTGCAGTTTGTGTGTGCGTATGTGTGCGTGTGTGTATGTGTGTGCACGTGTGTGTGCGTGTGTGCGTGTGTGTTCACATACACCAAGTCCCTGCATGGACACAGCACTTTCTCCTCACCCCTTCAGAGAAACCCTCTGACACTCACCATCACACATCCACTTGCACCAGGTCAGAGCTGGAAGAAACGTTAAAAATCATCTGAATCATGCATACTAAAATATTTATGAGTGAAATGACACATATGTGGAATTTTACTTTAAAATAGTCCAGGAAAGAAGGTAAGAAGGCAAGTGAAGAGAAACAGGATGGGCAGCATGTGGAAGCCAGCCAGGTGGGCACATGGGGCTTCATTTATCATCCTCTCCACTTCTGTATATGCTTGAAATTCGCCATAACAAAAAGCAAAGCAAAAACAAAGCAAAAACAAGTTAAAAGAAGAACCTTCTATTCCAACCCCTTCCTGAGGCCCCTGCTCATTTTGCACATATGATAGACAGCCCTGCAAAAATCCCTTGAGGCTTCTTTAATATTTTCATTCGTGGGGGACTCATCTTGCCAACTGGACTCCTGCTTCTTGAGGGCAGGGCTGTGCCTTATGCTACTTTATATCCTCTCTATGATAGAGCTTATAACAGGGTGGGTGGCAGCAACCACTTGGCAGAAGCTGCCAGCCCCTTCCCTGTGGACCAGGCCTCCTTTCATATTCCCCACACCCTTGGCATCTCCCCTTGCTCCGCCCTTACCTTCCTGCTGCCACCAAAGTGACAGGGCAATGCTGTGGCCAGGGACTCCCTTGTTTCCTTGGTAATCAGAGCCTTCCATCAGTCCTGGCAGCATGCACTCCTTGCCGGTCAATATTTAATGTGATTTAGATTCTCATGCAGGCAGAAAGGAGGCAGGTGGGCTTGGGGGTTGCTACAAGGCTAGCAGGGGCCCATCTGCCAGCCTCCCCCTGGCAGCATGCACTCCTTGCCGGTCAATATTTAATGTGATTTAGATTCTCATGCAGGCAGAAAGGAGGCAGGTGGGCTTGGGGGTTGCTACAAGGCTAGCAGGGGCCCATCTGCCAGCCTCCCCCTGGCAGCATGCACTCCTTGCCGGTCAATATTTAATGTGATTTAGATTCTCATGCAGGCAGAAAGGAGGCAGGTGGGCTTGGGGGTTGCTACAAGGCTAGCAGGGGCCCATCTGCCAGCCTCCCCCTGGCAGCATGCACTCCTTGCCGGTCAATATTTAATGTGATTTAGATTCTCATGCAGGCAGAAAGGAGGCAGGTGGGCTTGGGGGTTGCTACAAGGCTAGCAGGGGCCCATCTGCCAGCCTCCCCCAAACCCTGATGTGACTGCACACATATCATGTTGTAGTGCAGCCTCTTTGCTCTGAACCCGCCTTTTGTAATATTCCCGCCCTCTGCCCTTCAATTAACCCTCCATGTCCTGGGCCTAGTGTGGCTGCCGCGTGCAGGAAAGGGAGCATGCTGGGGTCAGTCTCACACCTCGGTGTGGCTTCCTTGGCAGTCCCAGCGGCGGCCTCTGCAGGAAATACAACTGCCCTCCAAGTAGAGGAGATGGGGCGGGGTGCTCTGCTGCACCACTGGGAGCGTATGAGTAATCATAATGCATGTAATGCCTACTATGTGCCAGGCACTGGTCCAAGTATTTTGTGAGTATTAGCTTATTTAATTCTCCCAACAAGCCCAGGAGATGAATTCTGTGATTATCCCCATTTTGCAGATTAGGAAGCTAAGGCTCAGAGAGGTTAAGGAATGATCGCCAAATCATGCAGCTAATTAACAGTAGAGTTGGGGCGGGAGCCCAGGCAGTCTGCCCCCCACAGAGGCCAGGCTGTCAGCCACCACCCTTCAGTGAGGGAGGAAGGCCGTCCCTAGAACAGTTGCGCACGGACAGGCGAAGGCTCCTCAAAGGCTCCTCAGCCTTTCCCCACGTCCCTGCCCCATGCTCTGCCCTCCTCCCGCCTTGGGCCCCCCAAGAGCCCTGTGTGCGTGGCTGATGGTGTGGCTGAGGCATGGGGACACACTCCCAGCCTGCCGCAGGGTGACGGGTGGCTCAAATAAAGGACAGAGGCCTTCTTGGCTACAAAGCAGGGCTGGGTGGCATGCAGGAAAGGGCAGCCTAAGCTGACAGGCAGGGCTAATTTATTTGCTTTCTCTTTGTCAAAAGGCCTCTTTAAAAATGACTCAATTGACCATTAATCTCAGTGGAACACCAACCCCAACAGGGAAAAATAAAGTAAGAAAATCCACAAGAAGAGAATGCACACATCTCAGCCCAGGCCACCGGTCAGGGGTGCGGGGGGGACACGGTGGGGAGGAACTCTTCCAGGGCCAGCCAAAGTTCTGCTGCCACACCCCAGGTGGGCGAGCGCCTAGTGCCAGCCTTGTCCCTTTGTCCTTGCCCTGGGCCCGAATGTACTGCCAGTCTGCCCTCTCCCAGTCTCCCAGCTGGTGGGGTCCTTCCTGAGCCTGTCGCAGTCAGGCTAACACATACTCGGTGCATTTTAATGAGCTTCCTGTGTGGATGGTATGAAAATTAATCTTAGAAATATTACCAAGTCCAAAAAAAAAAATTCCTAAATGGGCGTAAATCAACTCCTTTTAAAGCGCTTGGCTCAGCAGAGACCTTAAGCTTCAGGGAAGATGCAAACTTCTCTTGAGAAAAAGGTTTGAGAGAGGAGGTAGGGAGCGTGGCGAGATGGAGGCTGAGTCTGCCCAGCACGGGGGAGACAGCTGAAGAGAATTCTCCCTCCGCAGCCGTGAAAAGGCGACGACTGGCTTGTGGGGGAAAAAGGGATTACAGAATGTGTTTACATTTTACTAAACTCAGAAGTCTGGGAGCAAAGTATTCTGCAGAGGCTGTTGGGTCATTTCCTGGCAGCAGGAAGAGGAGAGGCAGGAATATGAGGTTAGCAAGGGCTTTGTAGTTCCCATCCTAAACCCTCAGTCTTGCTTTCCTCCGAGGTCCTTCCACAAGCCACCATCTCGTGTCTCCCACGAGGAGGCACACTCTGCTCTGTGGCGCACATCTGCTGTGACATGGGCTCCAGCTGCTGGGGTGCTCACCTGCCGTCAGCTCCAGGGGGGACACCTGTGTCCCCAAGAACAGGGTCACTCCAGAGGGGCACATCTCTTTCAACAGGAACCTTCTACACCAGCGGGCAGGACCTGCTCAGCCTGGCCTGCCATTTCCCCCTGAGGACATTCTTTTTCACGCAGAAGCTCTGCTCTTGTGGATGCAGCTACGCATAGCCCCCCATTTCCCTTTGCACTGTGGCACATGTCCTTCACGGACACTCTAAGGAGCTCTTCTGCTCCTCCTTTCCATTCCCAAGCATGCTACAGTGGAAAATTATGGGCTTTGGGCTCAGAACAATCTTGATTCAACACTCAAGTCCCCTGAGTAAAATCTGGATAAAATCTCTAACTTTTGTTAGGGAATAGAAACTACAAAGCAACCTAGCAATTTTGAAAAAATCCAAATAGAAATTCTAGAACTAAAAAGCACAATCTCAGGCCGGGCGCGGTGGCTCACGCCTGCAATCCTACCACTCTGGGAGGCTGAGGCAGGCGGATTGCTCGAGGTCAGGAGTTCGAAACCAGCCTGAGCAAGAGCGAGACCCCGTCTCTACTATAAATAGAAAGAAATTAATTGGCCAACTAATATATATACAAAAAATTAGCCAGGCATGGTGGCACATGCCTGTAGTCCCAGCTTCTCGGGAGGCTGAGGCAGTAGGATCGCTCGAGCCCAGGAGTTTGAGGTTGCTGTGAGCTAGGCTGATGCCACGGCACTCACTCTAGTCTGGGCAACAAAGTGAGACTCTGTCTCAAAAAAAAAAAAAAAAAAAGCACAATCTCCAACTCACATCTGTAAAATGGGAATATTCATATCTGCTCACTTTATTTGGTTGTTGTGAGGAAAAATGAAAGAAAGGGACATCTACTTCCAGCAACGGAAAGCTAAGAACTTTGAATAAACCATCTTGCTGAGCGTGATTCAAAAAGCTAGATGAAATATAACAAACATTTTTCTTAAAAACATCAAAGAGGTAACAAAGTAACTAGGAATCATGGGCCATATCTCGGAGGAAGTGAGAATTTAGAGAGGTAATCCAGTACTCAACACCACTTTGCCTTTAAAAAGAAATCAATCCAGAACTAACAGTAGCAGAAGTGAGCTGTGGTTTTTGCAGATTCCTCACTCCACTCCAAGGTGGGAAGCCTGGATATATTCTCTCTCCCCAGTCAAAGTTGGGGTCCTGAAGGGCTTCACCCTCAGGGTAAAGATGAACTAAGAGTAAATACCCCTCCCATTACAGGAGTTCGAGACTACTCTGAGCAAGAGCAAGACTCCATCTCTATTAAAAAAAGAAAAGGAAAGAAAAGAAACAGATGAAATCAAATACATTGACCAGCATTGAATCAAAAACAACAAAGCATACAAGGTATACAAGGAAATGATAATAAAAAGAGACCCAAAAGGAATTGAAATACAGTCACGCATCACATAAGGATGTTTCAGTCAATGATGACTACATATATAATGATGATCCCATAAGACTATAATCCCGCATTTTTACTGTACTTTTTCTATGTTTAGACACACAGATACTTACTATTTTGTTACAGTTGCCTACAGTATTCAGTACAGTAACATGCTATACAGGTTTGTAGCCTAGAAGCAAGACGCTATACAATGTAGCCTAGGTGTCCAGCAGGCTATACCATCTAGCTTAAGCACACTCCATGATGTTTGTACAATGATGAAATTGCCTAATGATGCGTTTCTAATAATATATCCCCACTGTTAAGTGAAGCATGACTGTCTTGTAATTATCAGACACAGACAACTATGTTTATAATTCAAAGAAATAAAAGGCGAGCTTGAAAATTTTGTTAGGGAAGAGAAACTAAAAAGCGACCTTACAATTTTGAAAAAATCCAAATAGAAATTATAGAACTAAAAAGCACAACAAATAAAATTAAGACCTCAACGGATGGGTTTAAACACAGCTGAAGAGAAAATTAGTGCACCGCAGGTTAGAAGGAACTAGCCAGAATGGAGCACACAGAAACAAACAAGAAAACACACGTGCCTTGTATAATGCCTAGCACATAGAAGTAGGAACTCAACAATGTTACTTCCATTCTTTTACCTCTTTCAGGTTCTAAGAAAACAGTTCTTCTACAAAACATTTCCTGATTCATTTGGCCTGACATCCATCACTCCATTATTCTGAATTTTCTCAGCATCTTTGTACTTGGTTTATTCGTACTGACAGGAACTCATTTATTTCTTGAGATCAGTGAATGCAAGAACTTATGTTTCTTAACTTAAGTTTCCCCAAACTTATGTTTCTTGGTCAAATGCTTCCTGGTCCACAAACCCATTCCTCCTCTGTGCCAGGACGATGTATCAATGCACAGGCTTCCTTTTCAGAGGTATTGCTCCAAGGAAAAAGAGTCAGTTGAATTTCAAAATATGGTCTGCTGCCTGACCCTGTTCTCCAGTCGGTCGGGGGCAAGGCAGCTGCTGACTAAGGGCAGCAGGGTTCAGGGAAAACAGGGAGCACGTATGGGCCCTCTCAGGCATTGCTTCCCTCTGCTGCCAGAGCTTCTCCTCGCAGCTCATTCTGGAAAGTCTGATGAGCAAAGTTGGTGAATGGCAGTGGCTAGAGATTGCCAAGACCAACAAAGTCCCTATCTCCAAGAGGAGACATCAGCTCTGCAAGAAGTTCTTCTGCTCTGCAGCCCCTGGCTGTCGAAGGGCTGGGAGAACCACAGGTAGGCCTGGCCAGAGGTGCCTCCTGTGTGTTGACTTTAAGTGTCTGCCCTTCATTTCCAAGCACTACAGCAAGAGGGACAGGGATGCCCTGAAGAACCCTGTCCGCCACCTCCAATCTGGGTCACCTCAGACCCCCGGCCAGAAGCAGGACCAATGGCCTCTCTCTCCTTCAACAGGCCTACAGCGTAAGGCAGAAGGAATGGAATTGGCTCTGGGAGACGGAGAGAGGGGAGAAGCTTTGGAAGCTTGGCTGCTGGGCTGTGCTGCGGTGGAGGAAGGCAGGTGGAGGAGCTAAGCAGGGCATGTGGGTGGGGGCTGGGCTGCTGTAGAAGGCGGGGCACACCGGGGAGGTGGCTTTATGCAGGTGGCAAGGAGAAGTGGTGGTAGCTGTGTTTTGATCATTAAGGGCCCAAGGGGACTACAGAATCCAGTGCCCTGGCCTTACCGGCTCTGTTTCAATATTAGAAAGAATTATTTTTTTAGACCTGAAAGATCTGTGTCACGGTTCTTCTATGTCTGCTCGTTTGCATGCATGCGCGTGCACCAACCTCTTTTGATCAAGGAGTAAAACAATGTGAATTGATGGCCTTCGCCTGTCAGACACTGGGCTGAGTGCCGGGGACTCAAAAATGATCAAAACAGGGTTCCCAACCTGCCCTTGGGATGTTCACTGGCTCCAGAGGGACATAGTTCCTCTTGCTGGCTCCTCGCTCTGCCCAGCCTGCTCTAGGGCCCTCTTTGTTCACTGATTGATATCTGGACCAGCCAAATGGTTCTATAGCCCCCTCCTGGGCTCCAAAAGCAGCACCGGAAATTTCAAGCAAGAAGCGGCTTCCTAGTCCACCATCGCCCAGTGCGGACAGGATATTACTGAGATCAGAGATGGATGACCTGCTCCGGCTCTTGTCTGCCGACAATCAGGGATCAGGAGATGATCAAGGGGTCAGCGTGTGAGGGGCCTCCTGAATCTATTTGTGGCTCCATCTAGAATAAACGGGGTGAGTGATTTTGTGTCTTGTCCCTGCTGGGTCTTTTTTCCCTTCTGATTTGGGGCTAGGTTAGGTGCTTGGACCCAGTGACTATTTATTCTCTTTCAGTTCTTGGTCCTATAGAATGGGCCCTCAGCTACCTGGCAGAGGGCAGGTCCCTCATGCCGGGGCAGAACACCTTGAGAAAGAGTCCACGGTTGCTGGGACTCCTAGGGGCAGAGGAAGAAGCTGTGCTCTGGGTCTCCATCCACCTGTTTGCCCAAAAGCTGCACCCAGGAGCCCACACTGGGCACAGGCTGACTCATCTTGACCTTCTCGCCAAGCTCCCATCCTGGCTGGAGAGACGGCAGGTGTCTGAGTGCTACTCCTTCTCTTCTCAGTGAGAATCTATAGCCAATTAGTTGAGCCCAGGGAGGTGGAAAATGCTTCTCTCCAGCCCTGGAGCGAACAGCAAATTCAGTGTTTCTTACAGACATGCCTGTGAAGGGTGAGGATGGAGTAACCTCCCAGGACCCCAAGGAGCTGGTTTGCAGCTGTCAGCCCAGGGCTTTAATAACAGAAAAGGCAAAGGAGCACTCCACTAAGTAGCATAACGTAAGTGTAAAACTTGGCCATATTTTTTTCCAGAGTCTGTTTTCTTTTTTCCGGGGAGGAGGGCAAAGAACAGGAACTCTCACTGGGAATCCAACAAATTGGGGTTTTTGCTGCGAGGGTCTGCGGCAGCTGTAAAAGGAGGCCAATAACTGTGGGCTAAAATAATTGGTCTCGGGATGTACAGTCCCTCTAGCCTCTGCCTGTCACCTGGCTGGCTGCAGAGCCTCAGGCAGGCTGGCACACGCCTAGCTGCTGTGGCATCTCCCCAACATTGTGGTCAATATTCCGCTTCAGGCCGGGCGCGGTGGCTCACGCCTGTAATCCTAGCACTCTGGAAGGCCGAGGCGGGCGGATCGCTCAAGGTCAGGAGTTCGAAACCAGCCTGAGCAAGAGGGAAACCCCGTCTCTACTATAAATAGAAAGAAATTAATTGGCCAACTAATATATATAGAAAAAAAATTAGCCAGGCATGGTAGTGCATGCCTGTAGTCCCAGCTACTAGGGAGGCTGAGGCAGCAGGATTGCTTGAGCCCAGGAGTTTGAGGTTGCTGTGAGCTAGGCTGACGCCACGGCGCTCACTCTAGCCTGGGCAACAAAGCGAGACTCTGTCTCAAGAAAAAAAAAATATTCCACTTCATTAGGTTTTATCTGTATAAAACTGCTGAGTAAGGGGAGGAGGACCCAAACAGTGTGATTTGGGGGGAGGTCCTGGTTCTGTCCCTGTTTGGACATGTGAGCTGAGTGACTCATCTTCCTATCTGTGCCTTACTTTCCTCTCTTGCTCAACAGGCTCCGTGATTCCTGCATTACCTGTACAGAGGAGAGACAGAGGACTGACACTGAGCGGGACAATGATGTTCCAGGTCTGGGCTCGGTGTTTTATTCATATGGCCTCGGTTCATGGTGTTATAGTGAGGATAGAATGGAATAAGAGAGGTGAAGGAATTTGGACAAAACCAGAAAATACTACACAAATATGAAAATGGGATATATTTTTACTACTTGCTACCCAAACTGGGAATGCTGACTCAAGAAATACGCTGAGTGAATGACAACTAGGTTATCTGTGAGCTGTCCTTCCCTCTGTTAACTGGGTACTATATTTGGCTGGGGGGACTGGCTAACGGGCGGTTGATGGAAGGGTGGGGGGGTGAGTCACTCCAGAGGTTTGAGTATGTGTTTGCAGGTCCCTGGGTGAACGCGGCCCATTGAATTCCCAAGTCGTGCACTCTTAGGATCACCCCCTTGTAGGGCAGGGACTATCTGTGCCTCTGCTCTCTCCCATCAGCACCCATAGTCAGACTTGCCTACATGAGGCTGAGGTTTAATTATTTTTAAAAATCAATTGGCTCCATTAAGGGATGACTAAAGTTCTATTTTAAACTTCCCCTGGAGAGATGTTACTCACTGGGAATAGGTGAGTAACATTAGCAATTTTCTTTGAGAGCTCGGGGCCTAGAGAATTTAGGGTCAGATATTTTTTTCTTTCTTCCCTACCTGCCTGCTCTTTGGCCTAGAACAGACTTAGAAGCAGTGCAGAGTGGTGATTAAGAACAGGTGAGACGTCCCTGGCTCTGCTACTTGCGGTGTTATGCTGGGCAGGTCAGTGTCTCCGAGTCCCAGTCTTGTCATCGAAGGCTGGGGGTGATGCTAACAGGACCGGAACGGGGCTGGACAGGATGAGGCTTTTGGGTGCTGCCGTGGCTCCTGGCAGATGCTCAGGGAGCAGCAGCCATTGCTGGGAAGGGAAGGGCCTGTCCAGCTGGTCTTCGCCAGCAGGGGTAAAAAGAAGGAGGATGAGGGTCACGACCAACTCCTGGTCCCTGGCAGTGCTGGTGGAGCTGGTTTCCACACCGTCCGGCTCAGCTCCTCAGGGATTTAGGTGCTGCACCCTGCATGGGGCATTAGGGGAAATGCAGAGTGATGGTGGGGTCCCTGGAGACCCACCAAACCCGGGGCAGCAGGACGGTATAAGTGCTGGGGGCCACAGTGTGAAGGAGCCACTGGATTGTAACGTGGCTTTCGTCCAGAGTGAGCAGGGGCAGAATCCTTGCACAAAGTAGGCAATCAGGAAAATAAGGGCAGTGCACATTTTGTGAGTGCTTATTGCATGCCAAGCACTGCACGAAGCACTTTATTCTCTTGGACCTTTATTTTAATCTCCACAAGGGCCCAATGAAGTAGATTCTCTTAGCATCCTCCTTTTGTAGAAGATGAAACTAGGATGCATTTGTTTAGTAGCTTCATGGGGATCACCAGCTTGTAAGCAGTCAAACCAGCCCTCAAACCCAGCCCCGCTTCACATGAGTATCTGAGCCAAGGCCCCTGCCCTGCTCGCTCTGGCTGCTGCGGTCAGGTTGGCGGAGGAGCCTGAGACCAGTCCCTGCTGCTCACTCAACTGCAGTCCCGTCTCTTGCTCAGCTCTGGGAGCATCCAGGAAGATGCGCTCCCAGCATCCCCTACCCCTGCCCACCAGGATGAGCCCTGGCATCTAGAGCTGTGGTAGGGCAGGGACAGCTGGGTCAGGTCCCAAGGTTAAGGAGTGGGCAGGAGTGAGCACCCCCACGTGACTAACCTCAGGCTTCTGGGAATCCAGCCATCACCCTCTTCCCCTCTCCCCTGGAGAAGAGCAGGCAGGAAGCTCACCTGGAGGCCAGGGGGCACAGGCATCCTCCCGTGGGGCGAGTGAGTGGGGAGGAGTCACAGCATGGTCACAGGAGCCCCTCAGGTCACCCTTGGAACCTTAGCAAGGATCAGAAGCCAGCAGTTCTGGTACCAATCCTATCAGTCTCCAGTCCCTCAAATTAATGCACAATACAATATAATTTCCCTTTAGGAAGTTATGTATTTTTAAAAAATACATGAAGAGTCAGAAAGGAGCCATGGCAACGTGGAGGCTGAGCATCAGAGCTGAAGCCAAGCCCTTTCTCCCTGAGCAGGGCCTGCCCGGCCCAGGCCAGAGCCTCTGCACCCTCTTCCCATCATAGCACATGCGGAAAACGGCAATGTTTGTTCAGGACGTTGGGTCAACCGGGCGGCCGTCTGTGGCCAGAGGTGAGCAGCTCGAGGCTCTAGTTGTCTCAGGTTTGTCCAGCCACCGCAGGGCCACCAGGTCCATGTCTCACACACCTGTGCCAGGTGGAGAGGCTCTGCTCTGGGTCTCCCCAGCCAGAAGGCCTTGCCCATGGCCACCCGTGGCTCCCACTCGAGTCCTGTGGCACTGGGATTCCCCTCCCATTCTGTAGAGGAGGAATGGGCTCAGAGGTACCCAGTGACTTGCCTGAGGTCACAATGATAGTGTTCAGTGGGTGCCCATGCTTTTTCAGGCACTGTGCTAAGTGCTGTATACACAACATCTCCTGCTGAGGGTCCCTGCCCCACTGGCACACTGGCAATCTCTCTGAGCTTCTACGCAATTTGCTGACTGCAGCGGCGAGCAGTTATGATGTGCTGGGCCCTAGGGCAGGTCTTCAGCCACAAAGGCAAATAATGGAAATGGTCCTGCCCTCAGGAAGCCCACAATCCAAGACAGATATGTAACTGTCTGACACAAATAGACATGTCTTCACGTATGCCGTGGCCAGGCCTTGCACTGACACCAGGTGCAGAGAGATGAAACATTGAAGACATGATGCTTATCTTAGCCAAGTGCAGACGCGTGGAGGAGCCCGACAAATAAACTGATAAATTACACTGTGGCACGGGAAGCTCCAGGACAGAGGTAGCAGCAACTGAGGCGGGGCCTAGACGCGGCAGCCCCAAGTTTGCTGGGGACATCTGGGAGGGGGACTGCTGCAGATGCCACACCATGAGAAGAGAAAACAGCATCCGCCGTGACATCCCTGTGAACCAGACCCGGTCTAGCGTGAGTTCTGCCTATACCGAGGTGCAGGGGTCCTATGCCTATGTGGAGTTGTATAATTATTTCATTATCTATTACAATGTAATAATAATAGAAATAAAGAGCACAAGAAAAGCAACATGCCTGAATCATCCCAAAAGCATCCCCCCCACCTCCACTCTGGTCTGTGGAAAAATTGTCTTCCATGAAAACAGTCCCCGGTGCCAACCAGGCAGGGGGTCGCTGCCGCGGTGGGTGTCACTAGACACAGGCCGTCTGAGGCTTTCACTGAGAGATGAGTAATCGAGGTGCTTGCGTCATCTTATTTTCTCATCATTCTGATTAATCTCATTTTAACAAATGCTTAAAGCAGAGACCCAATCACCAAAGAAACCCCTATTGCTGGGGTAAAGACCAGCTTTAGGAGCCTGGACGTTATTGGCAGAAAGCTGAGACTAGCATAAAGTCCCCCATTTCTTCGGATGTCCTGCTGGTGTAGGGGACACAGGCGCAGGTGCCCGGCTGGAGCCTGGCTGCCCCGACGGCCGTCTAGCTCCGTGGCGCAAGCTTTGCCTGAATAAGGCGTGTGCTTACTCATCTTCTCCACTTGCGTCCCTGCGATGTGTCTATTGAATGGCAGAATACCTGGCTAGTTTGTACCTTGGTTCCTGTGGTACCTTTGTGACAAAGAACACAAAGTGGTGGGCAGACTTTTGGTGAGTGTGGCCTCCTCTTGCCTCAGAGGAGGCAGCAGCCCTCTTTCTTTGGCAGGAGAGACAGAGCTTGCCCAGGGGGTGCGATGGCTTGCTGGACCCCCCAGGGCCCTGTAGGTAGAACCTGGACTGGAACCCGTGGGGGTGGGGGGTGCACCCAACTGCACTGGGCACGTTGGGGCCTGCCTCCTGCGCCATCGCCAGCCCTCTGCTGCCCGGACCAGCCCCTTTGCACCTTCGCAAATTTCATTTCTAATAGCACAGTGATGCTGTCCTTCCCTCCCTGGCTCCTTCTGAGCAGTCATTTTCCTTCACGTGACAAAAAGTCTCTCCTTGACCAGACTGAACCCTGTTCCCAATTAGGCCTTGACTTTTGGACTTCCGTGTCTGTCTTTGTATTGCCCAATTTTGGTAAGAATCCTGCTAAGTTGGTATCTGATGACTTCCTCACTCCTTGCCATCCCTAGTGAGGTCTGACCCCTGGGCCTGCCTTCAGCAAAATCCTGTGAGGCCCGTTTAGCCAGAGCCCCCTCACCCCTGATGCTTCCTCTTAGTGACTTTCACACACCTACACTCCCCACCCTGCTCACTGGCGCTAAATTCTCACTTTTCCTCATTGTACTCAGAATCGAGCAGAGTTTCATACTGAGGTTTCTTTCCTGATTGCAACAGTTCTGAATAAAATGCTTTTACTACGTCAACTCCTGTCCAGCTCTGGTTTTCTTTGACACATCATACATGCAGTTCATAAGCTCTGCTGCTCAGAGAGGCTGAGACAGAAGGTGGGAAAGCATTTCAGGGCTTTCCTGGATATTCCTACACACCAAAAATCCCTCCCTGGGAAGCTGCCCAGCCCCTACCTCCACTGCCAGCAGCTCGTCCCAGGCCCCCAGGGAGGAAGTGAGGGGAAGACAGAAGGAGGCTGGAGGCCGGGGCTACCGTGGGACTAGTAACACCTAAGCCTCCTCAGCACTAACTCCATGCCAGGCACCAAGAGCTTATGAGTCATCAACCTTAACCCTCACAACAGTCAATGAGGTAGGTGCTATGGATACTCCATACTCCCATTTTATAGATGAGGAAGCTGAGGCCCAGGGAGTCTAAATATCAATACATGTCACAACTATGAGTGCTCATACCTACCGACACACAAATGGGAGCATCTCATCTCTGTGACACACCTGCACGGTTGCACACATACACAGCGTAGCTCCCTGCACATCCAGACGCGCACATCCATGCACAAATCAATGTTTTCTCTCTAATTTTTGAATGTTGTGAACACTGCAAATAGGCAATAAACACATGAAAAAATCTGTAACCTCACTATTTACTAAAAAATGTGAATTAAGGCAGCAAGGAAGTACTGTCATTCCATCAAATTAATAAAAATTAGGGAAAGAAATGAGATAATCGTCCTGGTGGACGCATTGAAATGGGCACTCTCACACATGGCCAGCTGGTGCAACTCTTTGGAAAAGTGACTTGCAATATTCATCAAGAGGTTTAAAATGTCCAAGACCAAAAGTGGCCCCCAAATTTCACCTGGATGTCATTCAGAAGTAAACGCATAAAAATGCTTAACACAACATTGTTTATTATAGCACAGACCAGATACTGACCCAGATGACTGACTCTGGGGGAGGGGTTATTTAATTAAATTATGCAAAGGAAAAATGACTAGAAACGATAAACACCAAACACCACAATGTCAATAGTGGCTGAGTTTGAGTGATCAGACTATGTTTATTTTCTTCCTACCACTCCATCCACCCTTTTCTGTCTTCTGATCCTCTGCATTTTTCAATGAAAAAAGACCATGTCTCACATTCCTAACAAAATTCAACTGTATGAAAAAAAGTTGGGAGCAGATCACAACACTTCATGAGTGATAGAAAGCTGAGAACCTGGACACAGAATTCAGTGTTGTAATCAAGCGAAACCTGCAATAGAAATGATCTATCAAATCTGTAATGTGCAAAACAGCCACCGTGCATATGTGATTGGACATAAATAGTGAAGAGCACTCATACGGAGCTGTGATTAGTTTGACTTTTATACCAAAAAGCCAGTTTTCTTTCTTTGATGCTAGTTCTCCAGCATCTGTTAATCACATCAAGGCTGACAGGTTAGCCTAATGCCAGGTGTGAGCTGTTCCTACAGGCACATGTGCATGTGTACAAACATGCACACACACACACACACCCATTGTTATGAGGCAGCTATCTTGTTGGCCAGGGTCTAGGGCTGATTATCACGAACCTCTCTCCTGGGCTGGTGGATTCTAGACAGTGAAGCTGCTATAAAACATGAGGTTGGGATGGGGAGGAGATTTGGAGCAAGGGTGATCTCTGGGCAGAGGGGAAGGAGGACCAGGACTTGCAGGACAGGAGAAGATCTGTCTTTGCCAGGACTGGGGGCCTCCTCCCCAGTAGGAGTCCTTGAGAACAAATTCCCACTGGCGTTGGCCAAATATACCCTGACGTGCAATGTGGCTAACATCAGGTCTGAGGCTAAGAGCGGTGGGAGTCAGATGGAGAGAGCTGTCGAGTCCCCCATGGCTAACAGGCAGAGGGGAAGCCGGCGAGAAACAACCTCACATTATTCCAGGGAGGGGTTTTCACCTGTCTGAGAGCCGTCTCTGCTTTTTCCTTATTGATTTATCAATTTGTAACTGCCAGACCTTTTCTGCAGGTGCTTAGAGACTGGGCTACATGTCCCAGGGGAAGAGATGGAGTGAGGGGACTGCTGATGTTCTACAAACTTCCGGGGTGGGGGTGACACCTGTGTATTGTCCCCTAAGTTTCCCTTCTTGCTCCAAGCCGTGACTGGCATGGCCAAGCAGCCTCCTCACTTTCTCCTCTGTTTCACAAGGGCTGTCGGGGCCTCCTGTCTCGGAGCCCCGCCCTGGCTGGCTCACGCTGGCGGGAGTGCAAGCCTCAGATGCTGTCCCTTTCTGGGGAGGTCCTGAGATGGCACCTGAGGCACAGGGCCCAGAGGAGGACCAGCCCCACGGGTTGCACCGTTTTCCTGCAAAGAAGAGACCCAAGAAAAGAAAGAGGGATTGCCTCATCTCTTCTTTCCTCCCTGAGAGAGAAGTGGCTTTCGTGGCTTTTGTTTGCATGTGAACCCGGCTGGGCCTTCTTGCTTTCAGGAGAGCTCACACATCCCCATGTGTGGCCACGCATGTGCGTGCACAGCCTCTTGCCCGCACACACTCACACGTGCGCACACGCAAATGCACACTCCCCCTGCTACCCTCTCCCCCGCCTGAGAGTGTGGGACTGCTTCGGCTTTCGCATTTGTGTGCTTAGATCCTGCCTGGATGGCAGCAGTGAAGAGTTGCAGTGTGTCTTCTCACCTCTGAGGAACCAGGAGGAAAAAAAAGACACAAGGTAGCTGGAATTCAGATTACAGATGTGAAACAAACACCAAAAAAAATCCCTAAACCCAACCGGGAAAGAAAGCTCATTAATGTCTCTGCTCCGCTCCTCATTAAGCAAGAGCTCGCTCATAAATATTCACAGAATTCTAAAGTAAGATCGAGGTGAAAGTTAATGTGCAACAATTAAGACTGCTCACAGCTCGGGAGCAGCCTGGCTGGGCTCTGGTCTCCCAGAGGGCGGGGATGGGGGCAAAGGTCAGAGCACAAGACACCCCTCGGCACCCGCAAGATTCATGGGCCTGCTGGAGTCTCCTTAGGCTGAGAGTTGAGCCATGGGAAGATTTCCCAGCACCCATCACTGGGTCACGCACCTTACAATGAGGCCACCGTAACCAGAGAGCATGCACGACTTGTCCAAGGTGACCAGCCAAGCTGTGACTGAGCCCCAGGGCACGTTCCACGGTCCACTTTTACTTTTTAGCCAGGATCCACAAAGCTGTCACCTTTCACGGGGATCTCCTCCGAGTTCAGGCCGTCATCTCTCCCTGCTCCCCAGGCTGCAGAGCTCTCTAATCCTGCACGTTTTAGCCAGATTCATTTTCTTAAATGCAGGTTTAATGGTGTTACTCTTTCCAAAAAACATTCATTGGCTCCCCATTGCCTATGAATTAAATTCCAACTCCTCATGCTCTGTGGTCCAAATGCTCCTCTACAACCTCAATTATCATTACTCGTTATTCATTTCCCGATGTTCCAGCCAAATGGAACTCCAAGCTCTTCTCCAAACATGCTCGAAACTCTCCTATCTCCAATGCTTGTTTATGTCACTCATACTTCCTGGAATTCCCTCTTGTGATAGTTCTACCTGTCAAAGTCCTGTCCATCTTTCCAAGGCCTGTTTCAAATGTCATTTAAAATGTCTATTCCAGGCCAGGCATGGTGGCTCATGCCTGTAATCCTAGCACTCTGGGAGGCTGAGGCTGGAGGATCGCTCAAGTTCAGGAGTTCAAAACCAGCCTGAGCAAGAGCGAGACCTCATCTCTACTAAAAATAGAAAGAAATTAATTGGCCAACTAAAAATACAGAGAAAAAATTAGCCGGGCATGGTGGCTCCTGCCTGTAGTCCCAGCTACTCAGGAGGCTGAGGCAGAAGGATTGTTTAAGCCTAGAAGTTTGAGGTTGCTGTGAGCTAGGCTGACGCCATGGCACTCTAGGCAGGGCAACAGAGTGAGACAAAAAAAAAAAAATGTCTTTTCCACTAAAGTAATCCTGTTTCTTACAATCTGGCAGAATCTCGTTTCAGGGTATTTTGCTTGAACCCCTCCTATGCTACACCATCTCCTTGTGACTTGTCATTCAGCCAATAACAATAATAATAGTTATAACAATATCAGTTACTACTTACTGAGTGGCTACAATGTGACTGCAGCCTGTCCCATTTTACAGTTGAGCACATGAGGTTCTGAGCACGCTGTGTTAAAAAGCCCAACTCTGTCTAGTTCTAAAGCTTTTGCTTCTCCTCCTTTGCTACATTGTTTTCATTCACACTTTTGGAAGCTTCCTAGATTCACTGGTGTCCCCCCAAAAGATACACGTAAGTCTTAATCCCTAGAACCTGAGAAGGTGACCTTATTTGAATTAGGGTCTTTGTGGATGTAATCAAGTTGAGATGACGCAGTAGAGGAGGGTGGTGTCCAATGTCCGGTGTCATTGTGAGAAAAGAAAAACTTGGCTGCGGGAGGGAGGAGGCCATGTGAAGACAGAGGCAGAGACTGGGGCGAAGCATCTACAAGCCAAGGAACGAGGAGTGCTGGCGACCAGCAGGAGAGAGGCTAGGAGGGAGGGAACAGATTGTTCCCCAGAGCCTCCAGAAAGGAGTCAATCCTGGAGACGCTTTGATCTTGGACTTCCGGCTCCCCGAACTGAGAGAATAAATCTCTGCTGTTCTAAGCCACCCAGTTTGCGGTACTTTGTTACGGCAGCCCTAGGAAACTAATACACTCTCCAAGGACAGGATGTGTTTTCATCCTTCTCATAAGCCTTTTAGAGACTGGCACCCTGTCTTCATACAGTGGGTGTTTAATAAATGCTTGTGAAATGGAATGGAGATTTTTTTTATGCAGTGGCCCCAGGGGCAGGGAACAGATTTAATATTTTACTGATGGGTGTTACAGGTCCAGAGAGGTTGGTTACCTTACAGTTAGCTGGCAGTGGAGTTGGTTCCAGGACAGGAGTTCTGGGTCTCAGCAGCTAGGAAATATGGCACCTGGAAAATGCAGCTGGTGTGGCCTCATTTCCAGGTGTGAGGTCAGCCCAGCCCAGAGGCCTTGAATGTGCCTGGGGGTTTCTTTGGCATCATTAACTGAAGCCATTTAAGCTGTCCTGGGTCCATGGTAGTGCTGGAGAGAGGACTCAGAAATGCCTGGTTACCCGCTTGCCCAGGAAGCTTGGGTGGCCAGCTCTGGTCCTGGACCACAGGGTTGCTCTGGGATTTGTGTTTTCCAGGAGGTAAGGTGAAGGCTGTGGGGCTCCGGACACCTTCTGGAAGCACCCAGCGGTGGGCTTCCCGGCTCTCCCTGTTGCCTGGAGGCCCAGCTGGCCTCCTCTCCGCCTGGAACACCAGTGGCCAAGTGCCCTGCACCCGGAGCTCCTGTCATCTCTGCCAACAGGCATGGCCTTCTGCTGCTCCTGGGAGGTGGCAGGGAGCAGTTTCTGGGACCCTGAGCGTCCTGCAGCCCCTCTGCTATTTGGAAGGGCAGTGGCTGGCTCTGAGGGGGTGTGCGTGTGCATGCGCACATGTGCTGATGTACAGGAGTCAGGAAGCGGGGTTCCTCTCCTGCACTGTCTGCCCTGTCCCCCAGAACTGTGAGTGGTGGGGCTTCTCTTTAGGCAATTACAGGCGACAATCTGGCAGAGATCTCCCCCTCAGGGCTCTCCATGCCCTTGACAATGAGCCTTGGATTCTATTTCTACTCTCCTTTTTGTGTGGGGGCTCAAGCAATCTCTCTCCCTCTCTCTCTTTCTTTTTTTGGTGTTAAAAACCATATTCTCGTTATTCTAAAGATTTACATGATTTTCACATTTTAATATTTCTGAAATTGTGTCAAGACCGAAAATGAAGGTGTATTCTTTTTGCCAGGTAAGCGATTTTTTTTATTGTGATAAAATTATATATAATGTAAAATTTACATTTTAACCATTTTTAGATGTTCTGTTCAGTGACATTGTTTATACTGTTGTGCTACCATCTCCGGCATCCATCTCCAGAACTCTTTCATCTGCCCAAACTGAAACTCTGCACCCATTAAATAACAACTCCCTCCCCCCAACCCCCTGACAGCCATCTTTCTACTTGCCTTCCCTGTGGATTTGACTACTCTAAGTACCTCACATACAGGGACTCATATCATATTTGTCCTTTGTGTCTGGCTGATTTTACTTACCATAATGTCTTCAAAGTGTATCTATGCTGTAGCATACGCAAGAATTTCCTTCCTTTTTAAGGCTGAATAATATCCCATTGTATGTATATATCACAGTTGGCTGATCCATTCATCTGTTGATGGACACGGGCTGCTCCCCACTGTTGGCGACTGTGAATAATGCTGCTATGAACGTGGGCATACAATTATCTTCTGGATTCCTTGCTTTCAAGTCTTTTGGGTATGTATACAACCAGAGTGGAATTGCTGGATCATATGGTAAGTCTATGTTTAATTTTTTGTTGAACCAGTCCTCTTTTTATAATCAGAAATAGGGATATATAGGGATATAGGAAGTGGAGGAGACAAAAAAAAAAACCCTAACATCTTTTGCAAATATACTCTGTGCTAAGAATTTTATGTCATCTTATCTAAACTTTGCAACAAGCCTATGAGTAAGATATCATTTTCACTTACTTTGTAGATGGGAAAGCCAAGACACAGCCCCTGCCCAAGGTCACATGGTCTGTAAGTGTGGAGGCACAATCTGAGCCAACAGATGGTGGGGACGCAGCTAGGTAGTGAGCTGTGGCTGGAATCACAGAAGCAGGGGGTCTCACTGCTCCACGGGCTGTCTGCAGCCTCCCCGTTACTGCTGAGGGGGCTGATAGGGAGATAGTAAATGTCCCTCAAAGGTCCTGAGGACTGTCCTTGGGGGCTGGGCAGGCTAGGGGGATGAGGAAAGTTGTTCCAGAATTTGTAAAGTTCTTGGAGGAAGCCCTGATTCTAAGCAGGCAATGGTGTGTGTGCCATCCTTCAAGCCTTTTCTTATCTAAACTGCCAATTTCTTTCAATGGTTTCTCACGTGTGACAGTGGCCAAAGCTCTCACTGTCCCTCCCGTTCTCTCTCCATTGAACCTCCTCTGGTCCCGGACGAAACCTCGAATCACAGCCCTGCAGATCAGGCTCGGTGGTTCTAAGATGCCCCAGGGATTAAGCCCCAAACTTTAAAGAGTGAATAATCTCTATCTTTGCTCCTATTTTGAGCTTGAGTTTTCTTTTTAATGATGCTGGTTTTACCCTTTCCAATCTGAGGAGCATTCTCCTTGATGGAAAAATCAAAAGAGAAATAGGAGCTGAATAACACATTTAATTGTGGGGTGCATTACTCCCTGCAAAGCATTTTTGTGACTACTGGCTCATTTGGTCCTCACTGCAGCCCTGAGAGCTAAGTAGGGCAGGGCTGTTACCCATGCAGCGAGGTTGAATGACTTGCACAAGGTCACTCAGTTAGCAGCCCAGGCAACAGCTGAGGTGTGAATCCAAAGACAGAAATTTTTGGGGGAAATTCTGACTACACAAGCACAAATAACCCCAATCAAGGAGCATCTAAAGATCCTAATATGGCCATGCCAGGCTTTCTCTGACAAGTTCACATTTGAAAAACAAAAGCAAAAGCAAAATGCTGTTTAATTGTAAGCAGACAAAACTCAACACTGGGGTGTAGGGTGGCCTCCAGGGAAGGGTACAGAAGATGCTGGGTTTTTAGGAAAAGCTGAGGCTTGGCAAAAGTGCAGAGACAAACTAAAAACATTTTTTAATTATGCTGATAGCATGATCCCTTGCCCTCCAACTAAAAAAAAAAAAAAAAAAGAAAGCTCATGCAAGAAATAAATAACAAGGAAAGAGAGGACTAAGCCTGCTGTTTGAAGGAAGGTACAGAAATACTGACAGCTCTGTGGAAGGCAGTAAAACTTGGGGAAAGAGCCCGTAGCTGAAGCAGGGAGACCAGGCTTGGTCTGGCACTGGCCAGTTGGCTGACTTACAGCAAGCCACCCCAGCCCCCTGACCCTTTATGTCCCAGCTGCCCAAGGTTTCGGACTAGTTCAGTGCTTACCAAACTCCATTCATTCTTCTCCTGCCCTGGTGATTGTGCCATATACACACAACACTTGCATTATTAAATTCTTGCCAGAGCTGTTCTCTGCTTAAAGTACTGAGCCTGAGGCTTGCTCCTGCTTTGTTAGAAAGGGAGATTAGCAAGATATCCTAGCAGCAAATTAAGACTTCCTGTTTGGTATCATCGGAAAGATTGAAAGAAAATCGAAAAGGAAAAAAAAAAAAAACCCTCCATGTGCATATACCACCTGAATTGCTTCAAGCATTATTTAGAGTCATTTTGAGGCCTGTCAAGTGGTCCAGAGTCCAGGCTTTGGGAAGAGCGGCTAGGCTGTTGACCACAGATGTCTCTAACGCTGTTAGGATTTTTTGGCCCTTAGATCTGGGGTCCAGGATTCCTCTCACTTTGCAGCACAATGGCCCATGGTGCTCAGGTGTTCCTTAAACTCTGGACACACTTCCCAGGCAGCACACTCATCCCTGTAATGTTCATGTTCTTGTTCTTGAGGAGGACACAGTGCAAGTTCCTCATGTTGATCACAGCACTGTCCACATGCCACGTCCACTGGAAGCTTTAAGGATTCCTGACATCAGACCACAGGCTTGCACTCGGCTATTGAATTTGTCCTCCATTACGTGAATTCTCTTCCTATTCTTTCCATATCTCCAGTACTTTTAAATCAATGCATAATAAAAGTAATGCATATCCATTGCAAAAAATCTGATCTCCAAGCAGAAACACAGAAAGAACTAAACAAATCATTCATTGTTCCAACACCCAAAGATACCATCATTGGTATTTTGTTTTTTAATAATCTTAACTGTTTTTCTAAAATCATAGTTGTTAATATATTTATTATCTGTACTATTTTGTTTCCTGCTTTTTCCCCACATTGCCATCTGAAATCATCATAAACATTATTCTACATGGCTGCATTTTGATTCTTTCTAATTTTTACTTATACAAATAATTGTATTAATAACAGTATTTCTAAACTAGCACAATTTCCTTAGGAGAGATCCAAGAAGCGACTCTCCTGGGTGCCATATCCCATCTGCAATGTTTGAATGGGAGTATTTTCCACCCTTAGCAACATCAGGTACTCATTAAAAATCAGAATCAAAATCTTTGCTAATTGTAAATTAGTAAAAAATAGCTATATAGTTGTTTAGATTTTCATTTTGTTTGTTAGTAAGACTGAAGATTTTCCATCTGTTGGAATGCCAGCTTTATTTCTTCTTTAGTGAATTGTTTATTACATCCTTGGCTCACTTTTCTATTGTGCCTTAGGGGTTTATTATTGATTTATATGAGCTCTTTATATGTTAAAGATATTAAGCATTTATCCAATATTTGCTGCAAATATATTTTTTGACTTTTATTGGAGGTCTCCAAGGTAAACCACATTGACTTCTTAGATGCCCCACTTTTCTTCCTTCTTGGAATTATATGTGATTTTTATTGTGATAATTTCATTTTTAGAGTCTCTGATTCCTCATGAGCTGTGTTTTCTTTTAGAGCATGCAGCCATGGGACCATAAAACCTTGCCTTTCAACTTTCTTTTTTAAAAAAAATTTATTTATGTATTTTAGTGATGGGGTCTTGCTATGTTGGCCAGCCTGGTCTTAAACTTCTGGGCTCAAGTGATCCTTCCACCTCAGCCTCCTGAGTAGCTGGGACTGTAGGTGTGCATCACACCCAGCTCTGACTTTCAACTTTTAAGTGTAGGATACACGTCTGCTGTCATGCCACATGCACTTCCTTTGCATGTGCACACACCCCACCACCACCTGTCACGGACAAGCAGAGACATTCAGGTCTCAGGCCCTCAGGTTCGGTTCAGGGCTTTCACTCTTTCTATTTCTAATGATTATTTGAGTCAGACAGCTGTTCACAGGTGGTTTATTATGTCAGTGAGTTCATAGTATCTGAACTATGAATTAATTAACTTAAAAAAAGCTCCTAAGGGCTTTATGAGTTCATTCGGGGTTTTCATAGGACAGTGGCC
Organism: Mirza zaza; assembly: GCA_008750895.1. Taxonomy (NCBI): domain Eukaryota; kingdom Metazoa; phylum Chordata; class Mammalia; order Primates; family Cheirogaleidae; genus Mirza; species Mirza zaza. Next base: position 60,642 of record VSMD01067274.1, read on the forward strand.
TCTGAGAGCAAAATCCCCACTCGTGGGACACATGAAGTTTCTAGAATAATAATGGCCATGATAATAACAGCTACATTTAAGGATCCCTTAAAATGTGCCAATCATTGTTCTAAGTGTTTCATGTGAACTACTTGGTTTAATCTCCAACAATCCTAGGAGGCTGGTGCTACAGGTTGAGTATCCCTTATCTGAAATGCTTGGGACCAGAAGTATTTCAGAATTTTTTTTTGGAATTTTGTGTTTGGATTTTTTTTTATTTTGGAATATTTATATCATGCTTACTGGTTAGGCATCCATAAACCCAAAATCCCAGATCTATAATACTCAACGAGCATTTCCTTTGAGTGCCATGTCAGCACTCAAAAAATTTAGGATTTTGGAGCATTTTAGATATTGACTTTTTGGATTGGGGCTGCTCAATCTGTGTGGTTATTTCCAGTTTTCAGATGGGAAAACGAAGGCACAGAGGGGTTAAAGTGGTCGTGGTTTGCCCAAGCACATAGCAGAGATGGGAGACATGCACATGTAGTATATGTTGCTGAAAGAATAGATGTGTGCACAGATGACAGCTGGAATTTCTCATAATGAGTGAAAACTGAGGCAGGAAATGAGAAATGCCCAGAGGAGAGAGAAGACAACTGGTGCTGGCCTGGGGCCTGAGCCCTAGTGAGCACCCCTGCGTCTGTGACCCAGCACTTGTTCCTTGACCCTTGGTGGGTTCACACTGCAGGGACTCATCTTGCACAGGACTTGGAGCTATTGCCAGGGGTCCAGGACACTGAGCAGACAGAATTTTGATACCTGCCTACATTGCAAGTTAAGCATTGGGATTCCTGAGCCCAGCGAGGGCAGGGGATAGGTAATAATCACAGTGGCAACAGCCGACTCGCAGAGCACCATAAGTACGTGGCAAGCACTGGGCTTGCATGCATTGTCTTATGCACTCCTAGTAACAATTCTATGAGGCTGGTACTATTATTATGCCCATCTTATATGTGAGGAAACTGAGGCTTAGAGAGGTTACATAGCTCTAACTGGCAGAGCCTGTGTGACTCCAAAGTCTATCCACTTTCTCCATGTCTCTCTGTTGCTGCCCAGGTAAGGAATGCAGGCACTACCTTACTCCGGACCCCCTGGTGATCAGCTAGGGCTCAACAGAGGAACAAGAAATGGGGACCCAGCAAGGACTCTGCTATCTTTTCTCTAGAGCTCTGGGATAGAGAATAAGTAAGCAAAAAGATTTGCAGTTTCAAGGCTGTTCTATTCTACTTTCTTGTTACATGCTAAGAATTCCTGCAAAAGGGAGGGCAGGCAGCTGCCTCTGCTCAGGGGCTTCTGGGAGTAGCGTTTCGGTGCCTGAGGCTGTCCCCTCTGCCCAGAGCAGTGCCACTGATGGGGCATGTCTGGCGTGGGAAGCAGCTCTCCCAGCCATGGTGGCTCCGTCTAGGTTTGCTGGGCTCAGGGCTGTTCCCTGTGCTGGCAGCAAGATCTGTCAAAGGCTTTCTCCTTGCCTAACAGAGCTTGGCACTCACACAATTTCCTCATGGCTCTGTGAACAGGGATAGGACCTAGTTTTTACTCCCATCTACCTGTGGCTGTCTCATAATAATTGTCTCATTTTATGGGTTTCTGTCTGGGTTTTAGCTTCTTAATTCTCTTGTTGGAATAGTCAGAAAAGAGAGTTTTTATACTATGCAACTCCATCTCCCATTAGTTGCCAGTGCAAACAAACCCTCTGCCCTAGCTGGGCCAGCTCCCTCACTGTCCCCCCAAACAACAAATGCCATCTGTGTGCCCCAGGTGTTGTCAGCTGCTGCCTGGACGAACCCTTCTGGCTAGAAGGCTCTGAGGCGTTCCACTTGGGAAGGCTCAGTAATCCCCAGCCCCATCCTGACCAGGACCTGTCCTCACTGCTTCCTCTCCCAGGTAAGCTCTGGGATCTGTTATGAGCCATCGGCATTGGTGTACTGGGGCACGGAGACAGCCCCTCCACAAACTCCGCTCAGCTCTCTGTCCTATCGTCCGGACACTCTGCTGTGCTCTTTGCTGTTGTCATACCCTGGCTGCACCAGTCACTGCCAGGTTCTTGCTCCGGAACAGATGAGGCCCCTGCAAGCAAGGTGCTGCCTCCTGTTTGCCTTTGAGCTTGATGGTGCTCACAGCCTCTGTGGTCTCGCTTGCACTCCACACTGGATTCCCACGGACCCTGACGCTGGGTAGACTGGCTGGGGAGAGCCATTCTCCTGGCTCCGATCCTGGCTCTCTTCCTTCCTCATAGAGCCCGGTGGTTGAGGTCTTAGCATTCATTCAGGAACCAGCGCTGCAAAGACAATTCAACCTACTTTCTGCTGTCCTGTGGCTTTCTCTGTAGTAAGAGAGAAAGCCACGTGAACAAATAGTTGCCTTACAATGTAGTGAGTGCTGAAGAGAGTCATGGTGAGGAAAGTGGAAACTAACAAAGAGGACCGATCACACCTGATGGTGTGCAGCTGTGTGTGGTTGGGCGGGGAGACCTAAAGTGAAAGGGGATGCTTGAGCAGGTCTTGAGAACGAGTGGGGATTCTCCAGGTGGGCAAGTTTTTGATGGGTAGAGGCAATGCGAATGGGCCTTCCAGGCAGGGAGAACAGGGTGGAAGAGGAGTTTAGTGGTGTGGAGCACGGGGCGGGGGGAGCTGGGCAGATCACGGAGCCAGCGTCGGTGGGAGTCAAGCAGGAGAGACCATCCAGGCTGGACTCCAGGTTTCCAGCGCTAAAGGCGGCGTGGTTACTGGTACCATCAACTAAGATGGAAAACGGTCTTCAGGAATGGGGGAAGATAAAAAATCTGATGTTGAATTTGGGGCAGAGTGGTAGGAAAAAGTGAATGAATGTTAGTGTCCCTCATCTCACTTTGAGCACTGTTCCCGCTGCCATTATCCACTTAGCACCTGAATATGTGATCACCCTCCCTCTCGATCGCTAGTCCAGGCCTTCATCCTCAGGGTCAGACCCATACAGTGCAACCACTTGTTGGACTCCTCCACCCGAAAGACCCGCCTCCCAATCGCTTCAAACTTAACGTGTTGCTGAGTAAGTATCTTTCCCTGAGCAATGCTTCTCCTTCTGGATGCCCCACTCAGAGTGCAGCACAGCTGGCTGCCTGAGGTGGAGACTGGTAACCGTGTTCTGAGTGCTGTGCCTGCTCTCTAGTGTTCTCCCCTACTCCATTGCTACCGCCGGTCCCCTCGTCACCATTGTCTCTTCCTTGGGTTATGGTGACAACTGCCCGAACCCTTCTCCCCCCAGCCTAATTCTCCTCCAGTCCCTCCTTCTACGCCAGGGTGGATATCTTTCTTACCTGCTTCCCACTAGAATATAAGGTCCGTAGAGACAGACACCTTCTCTGTTCACTGTTATTCCCAGTGCCTGGCACACAATAGGAGCCCGGTAAATATCAGCTGAACAAATGAATGAATCTAAACATGCAAATCTGGTCCCATGGCTCCCTGCTTAGGACTCTTTTGTGGCTTCTCACAGCCTTTGAGATAGAGGCTGGTTTTTTCAAGTAGCATGTAAGGCTTGCTCAGGCCTGGCCCTGGCCCAGCTCTGCAGCCCCCTGTGCTTAGCACTCTCTGCATCTCAGCCTATATTCTAGCTACGACAACCTCCTTGCAGTTCCTGATGCATCTTTAAGCCAGCAGCCTTCAAAGTATGGTTTGTGGGGGTCCTAAGACCCTTTGAAGGGGTCAGTGAGTATGCGTAAAGATCCATCCAAAGGAAGGGTGATCAATAGGTTTTAATGTAACAGGGTATGAAAAGTACATTGGCATGGTTCAGATTGCACAACTCAGCTGACTCACCCCTGTGTTCTGGTGTGGTATATATATTAAAAAAATAGCCAGCAGTACCTGACAAGGCTACTAAAGTATGACTGGCTTTTCCAATGACTTATCTGCCTGATCAGCTGGGATTCCAGCTAGTGGGGCAAGTGAGGGCCCCTCAAGTATAAAATTTAAGGAGGCACCGCCCACTCTCAGAACCAGCCCTGCACTTGCAGAACCCGAGAGTGGGCGCCTCCTTAAACGCCGGGCCCTGGGGGCCTCCTTGCCCAGCTGCAGTCTGGGGGCCCTGCTGTGTGAGGCTGGCTTGCTTCATACACTTCAACTAAAGCCACAGATAGCGACTCACTGAATGCAGATGTGATGCGAGACTCCAGCTGCTCACTAAGTTTTCTCATTTTGGAAATATCTTTCTTTTTTTTATAAAATTTATGTTAACATGCAATGGATTTGTCATTTTAAAATTAATTAATAAATATTTTGAAAATTCTGCAGCATTAATTTCTAATATCATATATATCCCAGATAAATAAAGCTCATTGAGATCCTCCATAGTTTTTCTGAGACTGGAAAGTTTAAGGACTGCTTTGTTAAACCAGAAGATGTGGAAAGCATTGCTTATTATATTAAAATACACATTGGTTACATGAATTTTATGATTAAACAGGACTTCATAGAAATCGGGATGGATTCCTTCAGGCAGTACCACTCCCGACCTCAGTGGGTCCGAAACTCACTTTGCTCTGGCGTCGGCTTCACCTTTTCCTCCTCCTCGGGGAAACAGAAGGTTGAAGGAGGCTAAGTTTCTCCCTCCACAGGCTCAAATCTCTTTCCCTGAACACCCTGATTCACTCTGACTTTGTCGTTTTTGCTCATCCTGTCTTTTGCCTGCCTTCCCGTTCTATATTTCCCTTCAAGGTACAGCTCAGGTCTCGCCTACTCCAGGAAGTCCTCACTGACTGCCCTAGTCCAAATGTTCCCAAGTGTGGGCCCACAGATCTGTGCTGGGCTGCCCCCTGAGAATCACCCGGGGAGCCTATAAAATGTACAGGCTCTCCAAGTCCAACCCACCCCCAGGGATACTGACTTATGGGATCCAGGGATATGTGGTTTTTTTGGTTTTTTTTGAGACAGAGTCTCGCTTTGTTGCCCAGGCTAGAGTGAGTGCCATGGCGTCAGCCTAGCTCACAGCAACCTCAAACTCCTGGGCTCAAGCGATCCTCCTGCCTCAGCCTCCCGAGTAGCTGGGACTACAGGCATGCGCCACCATGCCCGGCTAATTTATATATATATATATATATATATATATGTTAGTTGGCCAATTAATTTTTTTCTATTTTTATAGTAGAGACGGGGTCTCACTCAGGCTGGTTTTGAACTCCTGACCTTGAGCAATCCGCCCGCCTCGGCCTCCCAGAGTGCTAGGATTACAGGCGTGAGCCACCACGCCTGGCCTGGGATATGTGTTTTTAAAACTCTCTAGAAGACCCCTGTGCCCAGGGTGGGAATTACTGAGTCTATCTATAAGTTTTTCCTTTAGCAGGCTGTAATTTCCCGGAGCACAGGGATGAGAGTGTCTCCTTCCTTTACACTTCCAGAACAATGAGCACAGAGCTGTGCACACGGCCCCCCGGTATGGCTGGAGATTGTCACCGACTGGGATCGTCAAGGCAGTGAATGTACTCCTCTAATCACGCCTCTAACTGAAGTGGTCTCTCCGCTTGCCTCCCATCCCAGTACCCACACCGCAGGTCTCTCCCCACTCGGAAGGTGTCCAGGGAATCAACGGCGCAGACTCAGCAAGCTCGACATCCCTCACAGTGGGTCTGCACCCCCCACCTCCAGGCTAATAGTCAGGAAGCTCATGGCAAGCCTTCTTTAAAAGGTGGGGCGTATGTGGTCCCAGGCATGGGCAGGTACAAGCACATAGACACAAAGAGGCTGAACCCATGGCTTTTAACTCTAGAGGAGCCTGGGATGTTGAGTGACAATGTGTATCAGATCTGGCAATTCTTCTTTCATTCTTTTTCTAGATACTTTCTAAGTTCCGGAAAAGCTTCTAGGGAGGGCTTTATTAACCAAAACCATCTCTACTAAACATTACTATAATTTGCCAATCATCTCTACTGTAATTTTTACCCATATATTAATATTTCTCCATCATCTCACTCCCTTTCCTTTTTTCTGAAAAGATCTCTAGCACCATGCCCTCTCTCTAAAGGGTATGGCAGCTGGACCTATTTCCAAGACAGTGCAGGGGAGGGTGATGAAGGAGGCCCAGGTCCTAGACTCGCAACTGCTCTATCCAAAAACTCAGAGCTCCGATTCAGATGGAGTCTCTGTCTGTGTCGCCTTCCAGAACGCAGTGGCGGACTGACAAATGTGGTGCTGGAGATAATGAGGCCAAAGGGAGGTGTAGTTCTAATGGAATAAATACATCTTTGGTAAATCTTCCCACCAAGATGTCTTTATAACTAAAAACAGCCACTCTGTTCCCCATGGTTGCTGTGAAGGCTGATGAGCTTTTGTATTTCTCCGGGAGCCATCTCTCCTCCCTCCTCCGGCTCACCACCAGCGAGCAGACATCACACTGGGTCCAGGAGGTAATTAAAGTTTCAGGGGCAGGTGGGAGGCAAGAGGGGAGACAGCCAGGAAAGCAGCAGGACCATACACTGGCAGCGTTGCCAAACTGGCCTTGGTCCCTCGTTCCTGGTGACGGCCGAGCATCTGCATTCACTTGTTTTTATGGAGATTGAGAAGAACTGGAGGCTTGCTTTTTGCCAGTTTTGACACCTCTCTGGTTTGCACATTAACGAGCTCACCGCTTGACACCATGTCTGATCCGTGCACTGCGCTGCGGAGGTGTCAAGCAAACTTGCTAGAGATACTAAGGGCCCAATTATAGTGTCCATTTTACACTTGGATCTTGACAGATGCTGGAAACCTTTTTGACTCAGGGATGATTAGTGCAGACTTTCCCTTGCATGCAAGCGGCCTGGAACCCTTGCACCTGTTTTATCGGCATCCAGTGTATCCTTTTTTTTTTTTTTGAGACAGAGTCTCACTTTATTGCCCAGGCTACAGTGAGTGCCGTGGCATCAGCCTAGCTCACAGCAACCTCCAACTCCTGGGCTCAAGCAATCCTTCTGCCTCAGCCTCCCGAGTAGCTGGGACTACAGGCATGCGCCACCATGCCTGGCTAATTTTTTCTATATATATTAGTTGGCCAATTAATTTCTTTCTATTTATAGTAGAGATGGGGTCTCGCTCTTGCTCAGGCTGGTCTCGAACTCCTGAGCTCAAACGATTCGCCCACCTTGGCCTCCCAGAGAGCTAGGATTACAGGCTTGAGCCACCGCGCCTGGCCCCAGTGTATCCTTAATGAGCGGCCTTTTCCACTGGGGCCCTTGGGGGCGGTCAAAGGCTCAATGACAAGGAGCCTGAGGCCCAGAAAGGAAAGGTGGCTTGCTAGAAATTATACTTCAAGCTGGTAACAAGTCCTCAATTCCTTAGGAATCATGTTCAAAATAAGAATTTCAGGCAGGTCAGGGCAGGAGCAGCAAGCCAGCTGGGATTTGTTGGATGAGGAAAAGAGAGCAAATTAAGAAGAATGCTGTCCAAATCTTGGTGGTGCTGATTTCTGGCACAATTACTCCGCCTTCTGTTACCCATACGTGAAGGCCAGAAGCCTAAAATAGTCTCTCAATATCACTTGCTTTATCAATGTTTTAATATATGTGTGTGGGGGGTATCTCCCCAAATAGCCAGCTAATAAGTGATGTGTATGTAGGCAGATAAACAGGGAAGATGGTGGTGGGCAATGGTGGTTGACAATCTTTAAAAAGAGTAAACTAAATGGAACAAAGAAGCTTAGAAAGAAATAAGAAAACCCAACAAGAAGTGGCACCAAACAGGGATTATTTTAGGAGGGAAATGGACTGTTAGGGTCTGAGTGGAGAGCCCTGGGCACACAGGCTAGGAGCAGGAGGAAGATCAGTTACCTAATCAGGTATGCATGCAGGCCTCCTTGGCGAGTTGGGAAGTAGGACTTTGAGTCATTCGAGATGGTCACTGGGATGGGCCTAACTCCATTTACCTACTCTGTCATTTTGCATAGGCCAGCTCAAGGATTTGACCCACAGAGGGGATTGGATATCTCCAGCCAGCACTCTCCCTGTTCCTGTGACCAACTTAAAGTTGGAAAAGAGGATAAGGTCCAGGGAATAAAAGTAGCCCTTGATGCCCACTGGAGTTTGCCCACTAGAGAGAACTTTACTGTAAGGGGCAGATGTCTTTAAACACCACGGCAGAAGCCACATCTGGTCTTGAGGCTAAGACTTCTATTTACTTCCCATTCTGCAAAGAAGAGCTTGAAAGCCAAAACACAACAGCTTGAAAACCGAAACACAAGATGAACTAAATGTACAGATTTTCTCCCTGTTCTACATACTCATCTCAGTGCTTTCTGGCTAAGCAATAATCTTAGTCCCTGTTCCCTCTACTTACTGAGAACACAGACACATAAATCTGAAACTTGGAAAGGAATTTAGAGATCTTCTAACCCAATCTTTCATCCAAAGTGAAACCCTTCTACAGCAATCTTGATAGGTGGCCATCCAGTCTTTGAACCTTTGCAATAATGAAGAACTGACTACTTTCCATGCAATCAGATTCAGAGACGCCAACTGTGAAAGTCTTGCTCAGAACTGAGCCCCAAACCTGCCTCTCTTTGACTTGCAAACCTGGGTTGCTACTCTGCCTTCCGAGGACACACAGAGCAAGTTTATTACATCTTGTATACGACAACCCTGCAGATAGCTGAAAACAACCAGCAGGACATGGTCCAGGCCCCCCACCAGCCAGCATGCCCAACTGTGAACATGCTTCAGTCTGTCATAAAACCCTTCTTAAAATGTGGGGCCCTATTCTGAGTATAAATAAGCCAACTCATCAGCATCCAGCGGGTTCAAACCAACTTGGAGGAACAGGTAGCAACCTGGAGCCCTGTGGCTAGAAGTGTGCTCAGTACATCTAACAGTTAAGCTGACAGCTGTTTCTCAGAGAAACTCTAGCTGATCAGCCTCCAAAGCAACCTACAGGGATAGAGGCAGTGCTGGCAGGGAGGGACTCAGACAAACCTAATGAGGGATTAGCTCCTGACCTTTGGAAACTCTGCATCAGATCTTTGTGCTGGCCCTGCTGGAAGCCTCTCTGCTTGGCAATGGTTGGCGGTTAGGTGGCGGTGCAGGGAGGAGACTCATTTTAGTTGTTGTTGATTTAACCAACAAAGATTTCAGAAAATCCGTGTCTGTGTCATTTTATGTAAATCCAGATCCATCTGTCACTGTCTATTGTACCTCCAGGCTCTGTAAAAATTTTTGAATACATTGCTGTTGCTTTTTTCTCCAAAGGCATGTGGTAACATCTTTAGAAATCTCTAGGGTATGGAAATTTTGGCATAATGCATGGTTTTATGTTCTGGATGGTGTTGAAGTCCACATGGGTGGATCCTGGACAAGAGACATTTGATCATCTGAGACATGTGACAAGTCAACATGAATCATGAAGGACCAAGTCCCTTGTACTTCCTCTGCCTCTGGGACTGGGCACTGCCAGTGTGGGCTGCCTGCCTTCTCGGGGACCCCATGCCCCATGTTTCCCTCTAAGCTATAGTGACGATGGGGCAGTCCAGCAATGACTCCCCACCTCTCTTCTCACTAGCCGTACTCCACTCCCTCCCAGTAGTCTCACTTCATCTGGGCTCTGATTTTTTTTTTTTTTTTTTTTTTTACCCAGAATCTTCTCCACTGGTAAGATCTCGATAAAAAATGTTTTTAAAAGCGTCTGGGATGGAGTATTAGTCCCAGTCTGCACTCTGTTGACTCGGACTCTGCAAGCTGCTCTCTAAGTTGCTTCCCTGTGCCTTCTAGGTTTGTTTCCTATGAGGCTGGGCTTTTTCTCCTCTGACCCCCAGAAACTTCTGAGGGCAGTGACCGTCTTACCTGACAGGTCCAATGTTAGGGGCACTCAGAACCCCACCATTTTTCTAGAGCCACCAGAGGGGCAAGTTACTGAAGCAGCCGCCACTAAGTGCTTACCATGTGTGAGCCCATTCACGCACATCATTCCCCAGCAAACCGGTGAGGCTGATGCTATGATGTCCATTTTACAGATGGGAAACCGAGGTTCACAGAGGTTGGGTAAGTTTCCCAAGACCCCACCTCTGATTCCAGGGCCTGTCGATTCTTTCCAGTCTGGCCCCTGTTCCTCTATGAGCTCATGACACCACCCCCCAAGAAAAGCCTGTGTCCTTGATTTGCCCCCAGTGGCTCTGCAGTTTAAAAAATGTAAGCATTTCAAATAACGCTTTCTTGCCCTTTCCCCACCCGAGAACTCGCACAAGAGGGCGTATACATTTAAGATAGTTTCAGTAACAACAGATGCTTATTAACCACAGCTGCTTTTCATTTAAGACACTCCCATGTTTATTAACTCATTTTGCTCTCTCAGTCACCCTACAAAATTGACCAAAAGGCATCCTTATCTGTACTTTGAAGATAAGGGAGCAAAGATCCAGATAGGCTTAGGGACAGCCCAGGGCCTCAGTGAATTAATGATCGAGACTTTTCCTCCTTGCTGTGCTCTCGGACACAACGGCTCTCCAGGCCCCAGCTTTTCGCTAAGAGAAAGGTGCTGAGTCCCTCGTCACTCCCTCATCTCATGCTGTGCCAGGGACGCTGACCATCCTCCGGGTGTGACACCTGCCCTGAAAAACAAGGTGCAGGACCTGCCCCGCCCCAGGCGGCCTCTGCTGCCCAAAGAGATCCGCTTACTGAGTAGATATTACGCGCCATGCACGGTCCTGCTCTGCCCAGTGGCTCTGTGAGGTTATTGTCCTTAGCCTGGTTTGTCATTGAGTTATTGTCATTAGCCCGGTTTGCAGATGAGGAAACTGTCACCAGAGCCACACAGTGGCTCAACTGGGATCGTACGGCCAGTGTGCGGCAGGGCTGGGTGTGAAGCGGGAAGTTCTGGCTCGAGAGCTGAGCCCTGTCCTGTGCTGTGAGCAGTGCACAGCCCACGAGTCGCCTGGTCTACACTCTAAGGGGGCATCGACGCGGCCAAGGATTACACCGGCTCTGTCACAGCCAGCGCCGCGCATTGAGACTGCGGTCAGTTAAAAGCCCGAGGAGTCTTTCCCACGGGCTGTGTTTAATTTCCATGTCCCCCAAGAAACATTAACATCATAAGTCATTTCTTTCAATGCTAAGTGCAGGAGTTTGCACTCATATCTGTTACGTTTTATATAGAATTCTTTTATTTTACAAAAGTTTTATATTTATAGAAAAATTGTGAAGACAATACAGAGAGTTCTCATACAGCCCACACCCAATTTCCCCTATTACTGACATCTTACATTAGAGTGCGGTGCATTTTTTCACAATTAATGAACCAATATCAATATATTACGATCTAAAGTCCATACTGTATTCAGATTTCATTATTTTTTTGTACCTAGGATTCCCATCCAGGATACCACATTACATTTAGCTTTCATGTCTCTTTAGACCCTTCTAGACTGCAACCGTTTCTCAGACTTTCCCTGTTTCTTATGACCTTGACAGTTTTATTTTTTTGAGACAGAGTCTCACTTTGTTGCCTAGGCTAGAGTGAGTGCTGTGGCGTCAGCCTAGCTCACAGCAACCTCAATCTTCTGGGCTCAAGCAATCCTGCCTCAGCCTCCTGAGTAGCTGACACTACAGGCACGCACCGCTATGCCTGGCTAATTTTTTGTATATATACTTTTAGTTGGTCAATTAATTTCTTTCTATTTTTAGTAGAGATAGGGTCTCGCTCAGGCTGGTTTCGAACTCCTGACCTTGAGCAATCCGCCCGCCTCGGCCTCCCAGAGTGCTAGGATTACAGGCGTAAGCCACTGTGCCCGGCCTGTGACCTTGACAGTTTTAAAGCGTCAGGTATTTTGTAGAATGTCTCTCAACTGGGATTTCTCTGATATTTTTCTCCTAACAGTACCGGGTTTTTGGGAGGGAGATGACTCTGGTCCTATCATATCAAGGGCACACACAATCAACACGACTCATCACTGTAGGGGTCAGCCTTGGCCACTTGGGCTGAGGCTGTGCTTGTCAGGCTTCTCCACGGCAAAGTGAAACTTACTCTCCCCGCCCCTTTCCGTAGTGCACTGTCTGGGAGGAAGTCACTACTTGCAGCCCACTCTAAGGAGTGGGGCGTTGTGCTCCAGCTCCTGAGGGTGGAGTATCTAGGTAAAATACTTGAAAAAACAGAATTCTTCTGTTGTGTCTCCATTACACTTTATTCACCATCATTTCGGGTGATGGAGACCTGTTTGAATCCTACTGCTCTACCCACCTGGAAATTTAACTTTCACAGGTATGTGGTATCTATGTGTCTATTAGCGTGGCTTCTGTCTTTTACTGTGTCGCTTATAAAAACGTTGAACAGACAAGGCCCCAAACAGAGACCTGTGCACAGACCACCTTTTAAGATATTCTCTGACACTTGGGAAAAACAGCTGGCACTTTTCAGGGCATTTTTGAAGTCACATTATTGTACTATTGTACAGATCACATTTCTCCATTTTCCCCACAATGTGATAAAGAATGACTCCATTAAATGTTTTCCTGAAACCAAACTATGTGCCAATTGTATTCCTTTGACATTCTAAAAGAAATGACTTACTAAGAAAAGCAAATTATTTTAATTTTGCACGATTTATTTTCAGTGATCTCTTGCTGGATTTGGGTATCTATTTTTTTTTTTCCTAAGTGCACACAATCTATTTACCACTCCATCTTTTAAGAATTTTATCAGTTTGACATCAGGCTGACCAACTCAGAACTTCTAGCACCTTGCTTTTTGAAAAGGAAGATGTTTCCAGACTTTGGGCATCTCCTATGTTCCACATGCTTTCTGAACAATCACCAACAAATTCTCAGCCACTGTACCTGCAAATTCTTTCAGTCCTGAAACATCAAGCACCTGGAGTCCTGACCTCATTTATGGATGATAGATATATACTTATACATCAGATCAAATTTGTTCTCCTTGGTAAAAAAGACAGAAGCAAAACAAGAGGCAGGTGCTTCTATTTTCTTCACTCTTCTCCTGAGTCACTGTCCTCCAAGCAGGTATACATGCTGTATATTCCATTCCTGCCCTCAGTAGCCCCCCATTCTTTTTTGTTAGCTATTTCTTTCAAACGAAGCTAATATTACATCATTTCCTCCAAGGAGCAGTCCTTTGCCTTGTTCATTTTCCTGCTTCATGCATTACTTAAAAATAACAAAACCACTAAAAGCTAACATTTATTTAAGTGTTTGATAGAAAAGGAGAGCAAGGTCATTATAAGCAGGGAATAATGATGATAATGGTGCTAATATGTATTGTGCCAAATGTGCCAGGCACTAAGCCAAGCATTATCTCATTTATTTTTTACAATGACCCTTTGGGAATAGATATCATCCCCGTTTTAAAGATAAGAATACTGAGGCTTGGTAAGATTAAAGAGCTTGCTGAAGTTTACTAAGCTGAAATTCAAACCAGGTGAGTTTGATTACAAATCCTTCCTCTTAGCAATAATAACTACAGAAATACCAAGAGTACCTTTTTGTTGTCTGGAACTGTTTGTTTAAAAAATGGTTTATTCTGGGTATCTCAGTCTGTTCAGGCTGCTATAACAAAAACCCATAAACTGGGTGGCTTATCAACAACCAGTATTTATTTCTCACTGTTCTGGAGGCTGGGAAGTCCAAGAGCAAGGCGCCTGCAGATTTAGGGTCCAGTGAGAGCCTGGTCCTCAGAGATGGCCGTCTTCCTTGCTGTATCTTTGCGTGGTGGAAGGGGTGAACGAGCTCTTTTGAGCCTCTTTTATATGGTAGCTAATTACATTCAAATAAAATCTTAAAGGCCCCACCTCTTAATTCTATAGCACTGGGGATTATGTTGTAACATGTGAATTTTTGGGAGGCACAAACACTGGGCTTAGATCTCCAGAAATAGTTCTTGCAGAGTGTGTACGGTACCTCCTGGCACCCCTTCTCTGTTATGAAGCCCTCCCCTCTTTGATGGGCCCCACACTTTTTCCAACCAGGACCTCCTTGAAGGATTCTTTGTATCTTCATTGGTTCCTTTATATTAGATCTTCTTAACGCTAGGTCTCCAATTCCTTCTAAAATCATATACAAATTACTGTATAGATGTGTATTTTCTCCCCTGAGGGACAGGGTCTATAGTTTTCATTAGATTCTCAAAGTGATTTATTATCCTCTAGCCTCTCCCCATTCATCTATAAATTTCATTTATAATTTATAAATTATTGCTTTTGACGTCTCTCTTTTTACTTGGACAGATGGGGTTTGTGACCAAAATATAGACATTTCACTTTTATAATCTCCCTGACCTGCCTAATCTGTATTCCCTTTTGGCCCCTCTGGCCATGGAACTAAACTCCATTGCACTCCTTAGACTCTCCCCCTATAAAGCCTCAGGCTTCTGTCTGGGGGTGCCCAGGGTCCCCTCTCCTGGCTATCGGTCATGCTCAGATAATGTGGCTGTCTGCTTCAGCTTCCCAGCCCTGCTCCTTTTTGTCACTGCACAAATAATGCAGCAAGTATAATAAGCCAGGCACTGCTCTGGGCAGAGAGGACCCCACACTGAACAGAATAGTCAAAGCCCTTGTCCTGAGACAAGCATTCCTTTTTTTTTTTTTAATTTCATTTTTTTTAATTTTAGGTGTAGCTGAGTGATAACACAAGCATTCTCTTTTTTTTTTTTTTGAGACAGAGTCTCACTCTGTCACCCGGGCTAGAGTGCTGTGGAGTCAACCTAGCTCATAGCAACCTCAAACTCCTGGGCTCAGGGGATCCTCCTGCTTCAGCCTCCCAAGTAGCTGGGACTAGAGGCATGTGCCACCATGCCCGGCTAATTTTTTTTTCTATATATATTTTTAGTTGGCCAATTAATTTCTTTCTATTTATAGTAGAGACAGGGTCTTGCTCTTGCTCAGGCTGGTTCCGAACTCCTGACCTTGAGCGATCTGCCCACCTCGGCCTCCCAGAGTGCTAGGATTACAGGCGTGAGCCACCGCACCCGGCCCACAAGCATTCTTAATATCAACAATTCATTCTTTTCTGTGGATCTTAATGAAGTCTGGACTCAGTTCCCTTATTTGTCTGTTCTACCTTTTAAGAGATAAAATTATTAGTGGATCAAGTAAAAAATTTATCAGCTCTTCTGCTTTTAGCAGAATGATATTTGCAGTCATCTAATTAGTCAGAGGCCCCGTCACTGTTCCTCGCCGTCCTGTGCTGCAGGGGCATCATTCCCGGGCACCGGCTGGCAGGTGGTTTGTGGCATGAGCCCCTTCAAATCCTCTCACCTGTGCGGCCCCCTCTGGCTCACAGATTGAGACACGCATGCACTTTCTGGGCACATAGGGTTTCTCTCTCCCTGTGGAGTCAGAACTTTCCTTGCGGTATACTCCAGGCCTGAGTTCCATCCCACAGGCAGGAGGATCCATGAGATGACAAGTCAACTTGCTTTTCCATTCTCTATTTCTTAGCAGGTAGATATCAGAGAACTTAATTGCTCCTGACTCTTCGCCTGCTACTTTCTGAGGCTTTCTGGACACCTCTCTTGGAAAAGTTCTTCTGTCTCTAGAACCAGCATGCTCAGCTTAGTCTCTATGCAACATTGGGCAAGGGAAATTCTCCGAGGTGTCTTCGTTTATAATATACACAAGGATAATACTACTTATCTTGTGGGCTTGATGTGAAGAGTAAATGCACAATTCTAAGTGGTTAACAAGCCTGCTGCAAAACAAGGCTGCCCCATAAGGGCAGGAGCCATGCCAGTTCCCCAGCCTTTCCTGCTCTGTCATGCCTGTCTACCTCCAGCGTATCCGGCCTTTTCTGGGCATTTTACCCTTTCTGTTTTAATGTCTTATTTCAGTGTCTGATATTTGGGGCTCTTTAGGAGAGAAGAAAGAACTCAGAAGTATAGTCTGGCAGGAGGCTATGCCCAAGTTGCCCTGGGAGTATGGACTGGGGGGGCCCGGGGATCACTCTTGGCCCAGATATGCCATTTCCAACAATTCCTGCTCCTCAGCTGCTGCCTCTAGGCCGGGGCACGTTGGGACTTTGCAGCACAGCAACATTCCTGGAGGGAGAGCGGGCAGCTTGGGAGCAGAGCACCTGGGATGCCATATGGGCATGGGTCTGGGGCCCACATGCCAACCAGAAAGGAGCCCAGGTGTTCTGATTCAGGGCCGCTCTTGATAAGCAGGGCATTCACAGGGGACATGGGACTCACAGAACGCGTGGCAGAAGAGCTGATGGTGAGGGTGAGTCAGTGCTGGGCTCGAGAGAGGCCTCAGCTGTCCAGACTCCCCACCTAGCCTGCGAGGCCCGGGCTGCCCAGATGACTGCGTGGCCTTTAGTTCAGCTGCTGCATTTTAGTGTCTCTCTGAGGAGCAACCATGGGGGACAGGAGAGACCCCTCAAAGATGTCAGGGCCCAAGAGTGGAAATCTGGATGCCGCTGTCCCTGGGGAGGTCCAGTGAGGCTGTGACCAGGGAGTTAATGCCACTGAGAGGTGTCCAGGTTGCAAGAGACCCAGCTGAGTCTGGGAGGACTGGGAAGAAGATTTCAGCCTAGGCCTGAATGACTAGTGAGCAGGGAAGAAAATGACTCCAAGAAGGGTCTTCACCCTGGACAGGGACCTTCAGCAGCTCCATAGAGCAGATTCTGCCAAGGCGAGTGGCGCCCCCCCGCCCCACCATCTGCAGGAAGATGCTGTTTGGCAGGTGCCTTTCCAATTCAGTTGTCTACGTGAGCTGAGAACATGTGGCAGATAGGATGAAACAAGGGTCACTGCCAGAAAGGAGAAAAAGTTGGGAGAAACTACAAACTCAGGGATTCTGTTCAGGAAGGAGAAACCCCCAGCTCCCCAGCCCTACTCCCTACCCCCTCTGTTTTGGGTCCTTGGATCATGGCAGTCCCTGCGATCAGTTATGACACAGAGAGTAAGAGTATAAACAGCATCTTGAGGGCAAAGATTATGTTATGTTCCTTTTCGGCATCCTTAGCATCTTTACAGGCTTGAGTTCCATGCTTTGCTGAACGAGTGAATAAATGATGCTCATTATTACAGGGTCTGGATTGAACTCAACTGGGAGCCTCTGCATTGCTTTCACTGTCTTTTGCCCTCTGGGAGATAGATTTGTTCCAAGTCATATGGGGAAGCTTGAGGCGAGCTCAGGAAAATGCTGGCTGGGGTCTGGGGAGGGGACGGTGGAGCCAGAACCGCCTCTGGGGCTTGTTGTTCCCATAGCCCAGAGCCCTGAGCACAGGCTTGACCCGTGAGGGCCCAACAGACCCCAGCCCCAGTGGAGGCCCCACTGCATGTGTTGCCTGGCCCGGAAAACGTGGACGTGAGGAGGGCTGCATTCCCCTGGCTTTTCATCACGAGTGGCAAAAGCAGGCAAAGGCTGCCCCGTCCCTACACTGTGGCCAGATGGTGTGGGCCCCAAGCTCTCCGCTTTCAGAAAGTGGGGCAGGACTCAGGGGCCCACAAGGGGCGCTAGAAATAAAGCCCATCTGTTTCTGCTCCCTGGGCATCTGGGTGGCCTCTGGGAACAGATGAGCTGTGGTCCTCCTTGCCTGGGTGGATTTCTTGCTTCATTTTGCCCTCTGGGAGCCAGTGAAGCACCTTCTGCCCTGCCTTTCAGGGTTCTTGGATCAAGCCATCGGTGCAAGACCGAGAAGGAAGAAGGTAGTGAGAGGGACAAAATAAGCCTGATCGAGAGACCAGAACTATCGCTGCAAAGTATAGGCTCCTCGAATTTGAACCTGTGTTCCCCTTGCCCTGGGTTTCCACCACTCCTTTGGCTACATATTGCACTGTTATTTAGAGATACCAAAAACCCAAGTGCTGGACACGACGCAGCAATCATTGTATGTTGGCATAAATGGGGTCCAGGAGTGGAGCTGGGGCTCAGGCAGGCTTTAGATCTCTGGGACTCGGGCTCACACTAGCAGTGACAGCAAACACGTCCAACTCCCCAGGTGACCCTGAGAAGAGAGGTGGCATGCACATAGCAGAGGCCAAGCCAGCACTCTCAGGGGCAGGACGAGGCGAGGGCCAGAGCAGGGAAGGCACGCTCCGGGTGGAGGTGCCCCCGGGATGGGAGCAAGAGGTCCATTGCTCAGGGCACTCACTCACTCAACCACTGCCATTTGAAAACGACCTGTGATCTATGCTGGGCCTGCCAGTGGGGTAAGAAAATGAGGTGAAGGGAAACCGGACACAGACTCTGTGTTGAACGCCGTGTGCGTGCAGACCTCTATGGAAGGGTGCTCACCTTCCTAGGAGGCGGGGAGGCTCCCTACCTGGCAGCCAGCGCCACTTCAGGATTATTCCTTCGTTATCAAGCTAAAAAAAAAGCATCCTGCTTCTCTGATGCTAGATATGTACTACTGCCATCCTCTTCCTCGTCCCTGCCATTGACCAACTTCCTGGTCACTGAAAACCGTGGTATCTGCTCTCACCTTACTCCAAGCCCTGTCACCACCCCAGGGGGCCACAGGGTCCACATGGACAACCCTAACAACAGCCTTCTGCCCGGACCCCTAGCTGTCCTCTACCTGCCCCGGGAAACACGTTTTTCATTCTTTACCCAGCTTTTACAAATGTCCACCCCTTTCCTCAAGCCTCCTGACTCCCACCCCTCCACTTCAGACAGAAGATCTTGCCTCCAGAGAAAATGGTGGCTACCTGCCTCTCTGCGCTCGGCACACACACAGCGCACAGAGCTATCTGTGTTCCTTTTCATTCTTATCTCTCCCCCTCCGTCGCACTGGAGAGGCAGCCTTCCTCCTGTCAGAGCCGATCCTGCTGGTGCCCCCAGCGCCTCGTCCCCTCCTGCCTCCTCAAGGACTTTGTGCCATCAATTGAGCCTTTATCAGACATCTCCTGCAGCCTCTCCATCTCCACTCTCCTCTCCCAAGCTCCAGGCTGCTGCTCTTCAGACAAGTGCACCTCTCCCGAGCCCGTGTCCCCTTCCCTTCCTAGCCAAGCTCTTTAAACACAGCCCACAGCGTGCCCCCACTTCCTTGCTCCCCGTGCACACTGTAATCCCCACCATCCACAGTGAAATGTGCCCACCGAGGTCACTGGTGGCCTCTGCTGCTATATCCACCAGGTGTCCTTCAGTTTTTGAAGAGCAAAGCCGTTGCCCAGCCTTGGCAGCATCTGAGGCTGTTGAAACTCCCCTCTTGTTGCAATTCAGTTCTCTCTTGGCTTCTGGGAAAGAATTCTCTCCTGCCTTTCTGACAGTGCCTTGGTTTCCTCGTGGGCTCCTCTACCCACAACTTAAAAGGCTGGTGCTCCCTGAGGTGCTTCTCTCCTACTCCATCCACTCCCAGCGGCATGCAGGTGATGCCAAGGTTGGAATCTTTAGCCTGGACCTTCCTCGAATGCCCGACTTGGCATGTCTGGCTACCTATGTGCTATCTCCACTCACTCTGGGCACCTCAAATCCAGCATATCTTGAGCAAGGCTTACTGTCCTCCATCCCTGTGTTTCCTGTTCTTGAGCTTCCATTCCAGTTACCTTGGCCAGAGACCAAGGAGTCCCCCCTGACTTTTGCTGCTGACCATGGGTTGCTCCAACTGCCTTACATGTTTACTCTATGGAATACTCACAACAGCCCTGGGAGGTGGGTTCTATTATTATACCTTACCTAGAGACAAAGAGAAATAAATAACATACCCAAGGTCACATAATCAGTGGCTGGCCTGGGATTTGAACCATGAGAGCCTGGTGCCAAAGTCCATGCTCTTAGCCACTAACCCTACTGCCTCTTGCCAACAAAGCCTTTGATTCCGCTTTCAAAATAGTGCCTGCAACACCACTGTCCCGGGACCACTGCAGGCTAATGGTCTGTTTGCTTCAGCCTTGTATCCCTAGAATTCACTCCCCAAGGGAGTGAGTCCTTATTCCGGTCAGCAAACAGCAAAGCCCCGTTTTTACTTCTCTGGCCTCACTCCTTGCCTTTCCCTGTAACCTACCAGCACGCTAGAATTATGGCGACCATGTAATTTATCAACCTAACTGGGATTGTCTGAGACTGAACAAGGGGCTATTTATAATTAAGCTGGGTCAATAGGTGTAAACCAGGACAGTCCCAGGCAAACTAGAATATGTGGTCACCCAGCTATCATCCGCTTATGTTGAAATATTTGCTGTTCTCCAAACACACTGTGTTCTTTCACCTTTAGGTCTCTGAACACACAGTTCCCTCTGCCAGAAAAACCCATTTATCCTCCTTCAGGAGCTTGTTCTTGATGTCACTCCCCCCACGTTACGTAAGGTACCTTTCCTCTGAGCACCCGAAGCTCTCTGCTGCCACTGCTGATCAAAGCATGGCAGCGGTCTCACCTGCCATGGGGTGGGGCGAGCACGGAAAGCACAGTGGTTAGGCACAAGGGCCTGGAGCCAGGCTGCTGGGGCTGGCTCTCGGCTCACTACACACCTCTTCATGCCTCTGTTTCCTCATAAGGGTCTCACGAGGATGATATGAGACAGTGTGTGAGAAATCTGCCTGGTATACAGTCAACATTCGTCAGACATTCAGGATGATTGTTTACTGGGCACTCGCTGTATGCCAGGTATTGCTGAGCACCTCACAGGCACGATCTCATGTACTGTCACAACGCTTCTGCAAAGTAGGGGTCATTATTGTCTTAACTTTACAATTGGGGGAACTGAGCCTTAGAGAAGCCACTCCCCCTGGGTAGTAGAGTGGCACTGGTGAATGCTGGCACCCAGGTATGAACCCAGGCCTTCCAGACTCACAGCATGGGTGGCGCCTGCGTCTTCCTGTTTGGCTTCCCTCACTAGACTGAGAGCCACCTAAGGGCACCTTTTGCCTCTGTATCCTCAGCCCAAGCCTGGTGCCCACCTGGTCTTGGTAAATGTTTATAGAACGAATGAAGGCGCTTAGGACTCGGCCACAGGGGAAGCTGGGCCGGTGCTTGATCAAAATAAAGTACTAAGAGTGAGAAGTGCGGTCAGGGAGGCAGGGCCAGCAGGCCAGAGGGGCTGAGAGGGGGGAGGGTGCACTCCACCATGTACGGAGGGCACCAGGGCCAGCTTCTCACTGGATCTGGGTTTTTGTATCACAGGCATAGAAGAGACACCTCTGTATCACCTTTCCTCCTAGAATCTAGATATAAAAATATATTTATTGGGGAGAATGGGGGACAAGAGTGTAGTGTGGGTGTTTGTACACGTGTGTGCACGCTTTGGGCAATTTGGGCTCCTCTATGCCTCTTGTCCAAGATAAAAACAGCCAAAGGAAAATAAACTACCTTCAACCATTCCCATGTTCTTTTCTGGAATAAACGCTGCAGGAAGGGTAGCCCAGAATGCCACGGGCTTTAGATGAGCATTTATAGTAATTCAGTAATAATGAAGATGTGTGTGTACGTGTGCCCGAGTGTGTGTGTGTGTGTGTGTGTGTGTGCAGGGAGTGATCCAGGTGGGGTTGGCATATCAGTCCCTATTCCTGAGGTTAAGTAGCAGTAAATTAACAAAAAATATTCCTAGCAGGCCCCACACTGCTAAAGAGTAAATGTAATTATCCTTAATCAATACAGGCCCTTCAGCACTAGGTAATGGCTGTCCTGGGCTTAATTGTTCGCAGCAGCTGGGGAGGGAGGATGGCGGGAACAGAGGCCTCCAGCTTCCCTCTGGCAGGGCAGGGAGTCCCAGAGCCGTGGGCAGGATCCCCAGGAAGGGGGAAGTTGCAGGCAAAGCTGGGCAGCAGAAGCTCACGTCATTTGCCCCGGACTGACCGAGCCGCCACCACCTCGTTGGGATGGCACAGCCCCTCCTTGCTTTGGATGACGGTGCCCCGGCCTGGCCCTCCTCCCCCGGGCACTCCTTCCTCAGGCTGCCTGTGAGGCACAGGCAGGCTACAGCGCCTCTGCCACCTCTCACATCCTCAGGTGCCACCTGTTTCATGAGCACCCGTGTGTCCTGAGAACTGAAGGCACAGACAGACCCAGGCACCGACCTGGGCAAGCTGCTCCTGGCAGCCGGCTCCACGGTGACCTGGCAGAGGCTCTCCCCGCTGTGATGGGGACGCAGCCGGCGGGAAGGGAGGCCGTGTCCTGTGGGTCTTCAGCAACAAGTGTGTCTGAGACTCGGCATGTGTGACCAGGGCTCGTGTCTGTGTGGTCTGTGCTGGAGCGTGCTGGGGCTGTGCCCCAGGGCCCCTGGAGTCCTCAAGAGGGGTGTAGCTGCGGGTGGGGTCTACGGGCCGTTTCCTATATTCCAGAAAGTCCAGTGCGAGCTTCACATAGCAAGGGCTGTGTGGGCTAACTGCTGCTTCCCTGATGCCTAACTCCCTTCCTGTCCCTGCCTCCCGGGAAGCTAAGCACAGCCCTGAGGCGACTCTCAGGTATCTGTCAGTAGAGCTGTGAAAAACAGGCTCACACATACTCAACCAAACCCAAAGGCCTCAGAAACCCAGGATTCCATTCCCTGGGCATCGCACAAGCCCAGGGGGGCTGCACTCACACCGCCACACGGGCTGGGTCACAGTCCCTGTGGCATGTGGCTGCTGGGGCTGGGCTGGGCTGCCCTGCAGAAGTCCTGGCTCTGCCCCTCCTTAGCTCTGAGACCTTGGGCAAATTATTTCACCTCTCCCTGCTTCCGTGTCTGTCTGTAAGACATAGATGGTAAGAGTCCTGACATTGTAAGATTAGCGTGAGGATGAAGCCAGGGCGTGAGATGCGCTGTCTACAGGGAGCGCCAGCTGCCTTTCCCAGAGAGGCTGCGAGGGACTCCCCTCCACACTCTCCCCTCTCCTCTGCTTTCCAGGCTCCAGCCTGGCCTTCATCCTTTCCTCCTCCTTCCTTCCCTCCTTCCTCTGCACGTCCCCTTCTCACCCCCAGCTGCTCTCTGCGCCGTGGGGACGGGCAGCGCACTGTGCTCCTGCTTGTCTATTCCTGGCCAGGTGCAGGCGGCCCTTGGAGACTGGCATCGTATCGATTGGGCCTGAACACCGTCTAGACACGGAAAACCTCCTGAAGTGGGCGCTCGCTACGATAGCACCAACAGCTCAGTGGCTCTCTCATTTCCCCTTCTCCTGGTGAGCCGAAGACAGAGGCCGTGACCCGGCAGGCCGCTGTTCCGCTGTAGCACCCAGAAACTGCACCCAGCCCCGGGAGGCGGGGAGGAGGGGCTGAACTGAGGGGATCTGGCTTGGGGCCCCCACCCAGCCTTCTCCTCTCACCCCGAGTGAGCCTCCTGCTCCCCAAGGACTCAGGGAAACCTACCACTTGGTAAGGAACACCTGTGGCTTCAGGCAGGTCCCATGCCCTGAGTCCCTCTACCCTTGCGGGTGCTGCCATGTGCAGGAGCAGTCCCAGACCCAGCTCTGGGAACAACTGTTTCTAGACAGGGAAGCAGAGGAGTCCACTTAGAAGCTCAGCCTCAAGGCTGTCGTGTGCAACTGTGAGGCTCAGTAGGGGCTGAAAGCTGCGTGGCTGCATCTGTAGGGCTGAAGGGAAGCACTTTTTCTAACCCATACAAAGATGTCATTTAGCCTGGCCAGAGCCTGCTCAACCTAGAGTCTTTCTGCCTACTGGTTCTCCTCAAAACCTGGTGGCCTGGTTCCCTGCTTGGACTAATTTCCTCTGTAACTAGGCTCCTTCTCTGAGCCCTCTGTCCCCTGATTTAGGCCTTGATTTCCTATATGGTGCTTCCACCTCTTTGTTATGGGATTCCTGATCTGAGCCCCAGCCTCCTCCCCACGGGCCCTGCACATCTTCCCGCGGGCCTCGCTGCCTGATGCAGCTCCAGGCTTTGAGAGCAGAGTCTGCCTTCTTGCCCGGGAAACCCAGCAGAGAGCCTATAACGCCTTAGACATCTCACTGAGTTCCTTCCTGCTGCGTCTGAGCACCCTCAACTCTTGTCCTTTTCTGTGCAGAGCTGGAGAACATCCGACTCTCCTCCAACCAACCCCCACCCAAGAATGTCATCTTGCCTGGTCCAGTCCTAACAAGCCCTGCATAGAATTTCAAATCTCCTGGCACCCTCAGTTGGCCTGTTCCCTGCTCCCTGATTGGAGAAGCCCAAATTGCCTGAGCGCTAAGAATAGCATCATCATCAGTGACTAAACAACCTGACAGCCAGCACCCCACCCCGGTGTGCTTGGGGACACATCTTCCTTGGAGGCTGCAGCACCATCTGGGGGCCTCTGGGGGCCAATTCCCAGGCCTTGCGTCCCCTTGAAACATACCCATGGCCTACTCTCCTTGTCAAAGGAGGGACAGCCACGTAGGGGCACACTTGATCAACGGCTTCATCACAACCACTCTGGGGAGCGTGAGACACCGAGCTCCTGGGGTGCAGCCTGGGCACACTGAGGACCCCCAGAGCATGGCTCAGGCACACCGAGTGAGGACCCCAGCAGACAGGTAGGGAGCAGTATCTAAAAGGGCCTCAGGTGGTTCTGACATGCTGGGAGCCACTGCACCAGGTGACTTCCTCATGTTTGTCTTCAACTCACGGGAAGCCCAGGGAGTGGCCCCTGAACATTTTCAGCCCAGGGACTGGGAGAGTGACCAGTGACATTACTGGAGGCAGAAGAAGTCTGGCTCCATGTTCAAATGCCCACACGGCACATCCAACTGGGGTACAAGCCACGACTGCTAAGAGCGAACTGAGTATGTTTCACACATGCAAAGAAACCCTGTGTAGAGTTTATTCTCCACAACAGTCATTTGGTACTTAGGAGGTTTGTCTTCAATGTTGGAGCACCTTGTGTATCTCTCATTTGTGTTATTGTGGAGTTCCAGAATGGCCCAGCTGTTCATGTCCTCATAATTCCCTTATAATCATTCCCATTGACCTTATAACCCCCATCCCTGCCACTTTTTATTTGTAAACTGCTAGTCATCCTTCAAAACCCACCTTGGACATAACCACCCCTAGAAAGTCTTCTCTGAGATGCTAATCTCCCCACTCCACATAGCTAATTGTTCCTTTCTCTCTGTACTTTGAAAAGGCCCCTTTTGTGATGGGCATATTCCACTGCCTTACAATGCATATTTTTTTTGTCTGCCTGTCTCTCCTGTAGACCAGGGCTGCAACTGTGCCTAATCATCTTTCTATCATCTGAGTCTAACAAAGTGCCTAGCATATGGTAGGTGCTCAATAAATGCTTGTTGGGTGAGTGCAAGGTGAGTGTTCCCCCTAGAAGGCAGGTTCCTGCTTAGCATAGAGGTGTTCACATATCTCTGTGGAAGCAATGAAATGTCACTACTCCCATTCTGCCCCCAAACTCATCTGGACTCAATGAAAATCTCAACAATCTCATCACTGACTCCTCCTGGCAAATTTAGTCACTCTCTTCTCTGTGTTCAAACCTCTGTAAACACCCCCGCATCACAGTCTTTGTCCCATTGTATTGCAACCATTTATTTATGTATCTGTCTTCCCCACAAGACAGGAGCTCCTCAGGGACCAAGCCTGTCTCTCATTCTTCTTTGTAGTCCCCATCCCAGCACCTAGCAGGGAGCCTGGCACGATGTGAGTGCTCAGTGTCTGCGTGTGCGGTGAGTCACCACCACGAGGGGGCTGTGCCTATGGGACCAAGAGTGGCTCACAGCTCGATGGGGACCCGGGAGGGCTCTGGGTGATATGGCTCTGTGGCTCTCCCCAGAGCCACTGCCTGCAGCAAAGTGCTAGGGACATTCACCAAGATGGCCAGCTCCCTGGTTGGCTCCCTGTGGCCTCCTCCTGCCCCATGCCTTGAAGCCCCCAGGAGTATCTGATCTATCAATCTCTGCAGCTGCCACTGCCTGGACAATTGACCCTTGTGGCGGTCACAGGCTCAGGTTTCTACTCTGGAGGATTGATGGGGCATTGCATCGTCCTCTTTTCATCCTAACCACCTGCCTTGCTCAATATTAATCAGGTGCCTACTATGTCTAAGTCCCTATTCCAGGTGCTGATAGCTCTTATCTGGAAAGAGAGTCTGAGTGGCCTGTGGCTGTCATGATTTGACAGAGGCTGGCAGGGAGAAGATGGGGGTGGGGGCCGGACAAGCAGAGCAAGTCCAGGATCAGAAACGTCGTAGATGGCAGGAAAACTGCCTCAACACTTCCAAGTGGCCCAGCGGTCTCTGCGGGGCCTGCTCAGCAGCACGCCCGGCTGGCTGGGGGTCCTTTCTGAGGGCCGGCAGGAACCCAGCCCGAGTGATGCATGCTTGGCAACAGGCATCGTCTGCACGAGCCTGGCCCACAAGGCTTCCAGCTTGGTGCTGGGCTCTGTCCCCAGCACCTCTTTTAAGGGGTAATCATTTTAATAAATATGAATTGTGGGCCTCTTGCCTGAGAGTGAAACTGAAATCGAATCCATAATCCAGACAGAGGGGAGTGCAGCTGCACTGGGTTAATTACGCACACACCAAGCATATGGCGGCGCACCTCCAGACCAACAGGCGGAGAGCGTTCTCCGGGATGCAATTAGTTCCTGTGCATGCATAAAAAATGAGCCAGTGCCTCCAAAAGAAAAATAAAATTGCTGAAGTCATAACCTCATACCAGTGTAATTACAATCACTGAGTCGCGCCACTTAGGTTTAAGCAACATTTACGCATCCGTTCTCACGCAGGTGGGCTTGCCTAGCAGTGGTTTTCTTTCCAGTCTCGCTCTGCCTCGGGCTTCCTCCCTGCCCTCCCCAGCCCCGAGCTCTCCCGCAGCACCCTCCTCCCCAAGTCCTCCGCACCACATTGTTTAACCCTGCTCCTCCAGGGTGATTTGAGGACTGAAACATTTTTCTTAGAATAACAGCACAAATGCAGTGAGTGAGGCGCTTTGCATGCATTATCTACTGACCCTTGGTAGGTGATAATACAAACCCCACTTTTCAGGTGGGGACATCAAGGCTTAGGAAGTCAAGTGAGTTGTGCAAGGATGCTCAGCTGGTGGGAGCTGCATCCTTCCCATTATGCTTGGCGGACTTGGAAACGGAACAACCAGGGTGGAATTTCCAGCTTCGGCACTTTAGGCAAGTCATTTCATCTTTCTGAGTCATTTCCTCTTCCCTTTCTGGGAAAGTGTGATATTAAAACTTGCCTTCAGGGTTGTTCTGATGTGAGGGTTAAATGAAATCGTGCATGTGAAAGGAACGATAGACAGGGAGCAGACCTTTAATGAGGTCTGCTAGGCAGAAGTGCCTGGGAGCCAGCTCTGGAACCAGCACCGCCTGGGGTCAAAGAGCTCCTTTCCCTCTTCCTTCATATCTTTGCTCAGATGTCACCTTGTCAGGGGCCTCCCTGACCCCCTAATTTGAATAACAAGGCCTACCACTGGCACTCCATAGCCCTGTTCCCTGCTTTACACTTCTCATGACACTCACCACCTTTTCACAGACTCTGCAATATACTCTTTGCTTATGCCCCTCCCCACTGGAGCGTGGCTCCCTGGGTGGGTGTTCCCAGCACCAAGGACAGTGCCGGGCCACTAGGAGGTGCTCAAAAACTATTTGTGGAATGAATGGGTAAATGATCAACCTCGATAAACCTCGGTCTCCTCATCTGTAAAATACCGCCCTCGTGGGTTTCTGTGAGGATCATCACATGAGATGTCTTCTCAAGTGCTTACCACAGCGCTTGACACTCAGCACTTGCTCCAAACATGATGGTGATGAGAGATGGGACTTTGTTTTCTGGTCACCACTGTATTAATAACTCCAGTGCTCAGGACAGAGGTTGGTATGAGGGACATGTTCTCTGAATATCTGCCGGATGGATAATTATGTGAAGGTTCCTGGGGTCTGAGAAGGAACAGAAGGTACAGTGCCTGCTAACTCATGGGGCCCCTGATGTTCCTACCCCAAAGGACAGCCTTTGGCCTGTGGAGAGTCATCGCTAAGGACGTTGTATTGCTTTGAACACAGCCACTCAGCACAGCAGGCACCAGGCAGCTGATTCTATTAGGGAGCCTTCTTGACTGGGGGTAGAGACACCAGATAAAATATGGGATGTCCAGGTAAATTTGAAATTCAGATAAACATGAATACTTTTTTTTTTAGTATAAGTATGCCCCATGCAATATTTGGGATATACTTATACTAACAAATTGCCTTGTATTTTTATTTGCTAAATCTGGCACCCTAGCTAGGGAATGTGTTTTCAAGTCTCCCCGAGAAGACGGAGGCATCAGGAAGATCCTCTAGGCTGCAACCATGTCCTCTGCTGTGGCCAGGGGTGCTTGGCTTAAAGCTTTGGGGAGCTCAAAGGCAGAGACAGACGGGAGAAGCCAAGACGCATGGGAGGAGTGTTGGTTGTTCAGTAGGGGAGGCAGAGGGGCAAGGAAGGGCAGGCACGGGGTAAGATGCGGACACTGGGCAGGGGCTGGTTCTCTGGGAGTGGGTGTACAAGGGTGACAGTACAGGGTGACCCCCAGTGACAAAGACATCCTGCTCTTAGTTGCGTTTACTAACATACCTTGCACATTTGCAAATGCCTTCACCCATTAATCTCAAGACAGGTGTTTCCTCCATTTGAGAGATAAAGGGATTGAGGCCTTGAGTTACCAAAAGCACTGCTTGTGCTACCCCAGTAGTTAGCTGCTGAGCTGGGGCTCGAACCCTGTCCTCCTGATGCTGGACTCCTCTTGGGCAAGGGGTGAAACTAGGCCACACTGCCCCATCTGTGCCATTAGTGAACTTGGAAGGACCCGGAAAATCCCACTAACATTTCTTGGGGGCCCTCTACATCTGACATTGTGTTGTGGGCAGAGCTAAGTGCTTGTAACTCTGTGGCTTTGTCAGTCCTGCAGCCTCCGTGTTCGCCCCTCTGTGCCCAGCCTCTACCCTGGCCTGGCAGGCTGCTCCTACCACCCCTGGGGGCCACTGCGTGAACCCGAGATTTTAGGCCCATGGGGGGAGTTAGGCTGAGGTCAAACCTGGACAAAACCTCAGGACCAGAGATACAGCACCAACCCCTCCCACCTTGTTCTGGAGCCCCAAGGCTGGGGCTGCTCCTCGATGCTGCAGTTTCCCAGGATGTCCAGCTGGGCAGCCTCCAGGCCTCCCCAGTCCAGTCCACTTCCCTCGCTGGGGCAAGCCTGACCATCTTCCCCCGGAGTATGAGAGCTCTTGGTGCCTGTTATCCAAAAGCTAATGAATCTCACCACCCTCCAAGGGTCAGGGAGGTGTGTTCCAGCAACTGAAACCCAACAGAGAGTCTAATCACCAATCTATAATTACTTTTCGCACCTTAGCTACATCTTGGTGGTCCTCCTTAAAAGCAGAGTCTGTGTCTTATGCTAATGACTGCATACTGGGCCGGCCTGGGAATGCTGAGGAGGGGTCTTCCAACAGCAAGGAGGCTGCTGGGATCCCCTTCCAAACTGGAATTTGGGAAGCTTTGAGGTAGATATCCTTGCGGAGTGGGTCAGAATCCAAGTCTTTCCCTTCATACTAGTCTGGGAGGACCATACACCTCACCTTTGACCTTTCCCATAACCTCCTAATGCACCCCTCCACCCCAGCCAGATGGCACCCTCACATTAGGGCACTGGTTTATAAAGGGGCTGCCTACAGACACGAGGCACCGTCCACCAAAACCACAGAGGGTAGCACGATCTGCCGGAGCAAGTACAGCAGTGCTGTTACCGACTCTAGGCGAACAGGATGAGGGGAGGGGAACCCAGGAAAAGAGAATTGGTACATGGGCCCACCTTGAGAGGAGCTATGGCCTCCCACTGTGGGACACAGCCAGACCCAGGTGACCCACAGGAAGGCAGCCAAGGCAGTGCCCCAAGCCCACCCTCCTTCCTCCCCCACGCTCTTGCCAGAACTCCCATTGGCCAACCCCAACCAGAAGCCAGGGTGGAGGAGGAGGGCGAGCAGACCTGGACGGAGACCGCCTGGCACTCCCCAGAACCCTGCCTGGTTAACAGCCAAGGGGATCGTTTCTACACCCCACCTGCCCCAGGATGGGAAATGAGAGGACACGGGGGTGTCCTGCTTTCCACATCAGCTCTGGGTGGGGCACTGAAGTGGTGTGGGGAGATATTTTTAGAAGTTTCAGAAAAAAAAAAAACATGCAATTTGATCTTAGAAGCCTGGGGACCTTGCCGTGTGTTTGCGTGAGACCTTGGCCAAGTCACTTACTGTCTTTGGGTCCGTGTTCCTGTCTCTACAAAAGCATCGCTAATACTGACCGCACAGGGCTGTTGGGAGGATTGCACAGGGTAAAGGAGTGGAAACCTCAGCACAGTGCAGGGCTCACAGTACATGTGCAGTAGGCATGACCAAGTCTGAAATGGTGGCTGGCGGTCGCCTGGTAACCTCAGCTCTCCTTCAATCCCTGGCTTCCGCCTGTGCACTCGCGCGATCTCTTTGCCTCCCTCAGGCCAGGCCCACCTCACACATGGTGGATTCCAAGCCTCTGCCCAGCTTGCGGTCAGCTCCAAGAAGCCAGCTGCCACCCCACCTGCCAAGGGTGACATGTGCCAGCACCCAGCCCATCCCAACATCTGGCCATGCTCACTCTGAGCATTGGTTCCAGCTCCAAGTAAGTGACTGTGCCACTGGGTGTCAAGGTGAGCAGGAAGGGGTTGAGGGCCAGGCTGGGACAGAGAACGGAGGGGACGCCCCCTGAGGCATCCTGTCCCTGTATTCTGGGTAAGCAGCTAAGCAGCGCGGGAAGAAGGGGCCTCCTGCCTGGGAGAAACCAGCAGCTGCCTGTCTACCTTGTTAACTGGAGCACAATTAAGGCAGTCAGGACTCGGAAAGCACCTCATGTTTATTCATGTAGCTTTGACACACTATCTTTCTGTGTGGGTTACAGTCCCTGGGGTGCTTCCTGCGGCCACTCCCTCCCCCTTCAACTCTCTCCGCTCCACTCAGTGCCCTGGCACTCATCCTGCGCCTTCTCTCATCTACTCATTTGCAGATCCGAAGTGAACATCTGTATTACGTCTTACAGTTTACAAAGCGCTTTTCACATTCGCTGCTTTGGGTACGTCTCACAGCAGCCCTGGATGGTTTCTAGGATCATCGTCCCCGTTTACAGCTGCTCTGGGCCCCACGGCCCCCAGAGAAAGGGGAGGCAGCCTGCGGGAGCAGCCCTGGGTGTGAGAAGGAGAACGGAGACGTCTGTACCGCTCCGCATCTGCTCGCTGGGGACACGGCCAGTTCTGCTGACCCAGGTAGTGGGGACGGAGACGCCGTGTTCCTGTGGGCTGGTGGGGGAGCGCT
The DNA here is from genome assembly GCA_008750895.1 of Mirza zaza. Classification (NCBI taxonomy): domain Eukaryota; kingdom Metazoa; phylum Chordata; class Mammalia; order Primates; family Cheirogaleidae; genus Mirza; species Mirza zaza. The sequence continues at coordinate 91,787 of VSMD01067274.1, forward strand.
GTCCTCCTCCTCTCCTGGCTGAGCTCCTGAGGCTCCTTTTGCCAGCAGCGCAGCAGGGGGAAGTGAATACCCATCACTTGCTGCAGGGAGGGTGCTGGCCACCCTCTGTTGGAAGAACAGCGTGGTAACCATTGTCTCCTCAGCAAATCTACGCCTCCGACAACCGCTTGGCCCAGGGCTCCAGGGGACTCCACTGTCTTCTCCTCTCCTGCTGGTGGGACCCACAGCACTCCTAGGCATGCCCCGTTCCTCAGGTGAACTCACCTGTCCACAGGTGCCTCTTCTGGGAGGCTTTCTCTGACCCCACTATCTAAAGGGCCCTCACCAGGACTCTCCATCTTCTCATATGATTTCTCTCTACAGCACGCCTTAGGCCTGGCGATACATGATTTTCACTTCTTAACGTCTATCCCTCCCTCCAAACACAAATTCTGTGAGGGAAGGGTGGTAAACTAAACATCTGGTGACTGAATGTGTGAATGAATGAATGAATGATCTGGACCTTGGGGAAGGTTCAGCACATGTTTATGAGTACCGACTGTGCACCAGGTACTTCTACTTGGATTATTTTCAAAAGTCTTTTGATTCTTACAATAATGCTATGAGACGGCTTTCAGCACCCCCACTTTGGAGATGGGAAACTGACACTCGAGGGCTGGGTGGCTTGCCCAAGGGCGTTGGCTACCATGTTCCACTCCTCCCAGAAAGACACCTTGAAGCATGTGGCTGCCCAAATTAGTGGACTTCGAGTCACACAGTCCTCTGCCTCCTCTCACCCCTGCCCACTCACTGAAACAATCACCCAGTCGTGTCAACGCTACCACTGGACTGTTTCTTGACCCCACTTCACCCCTTCCTAGGTCAGCCCACCAACATCTCTCAGAGGCTGCCTTACCTTGACCTTTGAGGGTCTCAGTTCTCCTCTCTGTAAAATGTGAGTAACTTCAACCAACCCTGAGCCAAAGCCCCTCCAAAGGCCTACACGGCGGGGCGACTAACCATCCTGGTTTTTGGGGCTGCATTAGGATTTTTGTAGGCCCTTTGCTTTTGTGGTCCCCTTCCTGCATAAAAAAATTATTAAAAATCCAACTTGAAAACAGCATGGGCCTGGTATTAACTGAGCAGCACCTAAGTGGACACATAGGTACTACAGTAATAGGGTATTGGGCAGGGGGGAGGGGGGAGGGGGGTGGGTACATACATACATAATGAGTGAGATGTGCACCATCTGGGGGATGGTCATGCTGGAAACTCAGACTTGTGGGGGGAGGGAGGGAAGGGGCATTTATTGAAACTTTAAAATCTGTACCCACATAATATGCCAAAATAAAAAAATAATAATAAAAAAATAAAATAAAATAAAACAGCATGGGCATAAAGATAAAAATAATCCAGGTTAGATTTGTTATTGAATATTCATTATTATTTTATTCATTTTTTATTATGATTTAAAAGAATTAGAATGAAAACATTTTTGTGGACCCCTAAAAACATTGTGTGCCCTAAGCGCTGTGTCATCTGTACCGCATGGAGAGGTTGGTTCTGCTGGTTTTAGCACTGAAAGTCACACATCGCAGGAAACCCTCAGCCCCATTGCTCTACTCTAAGGCCCCCCACGATCCAGTCCCCCTTGTCTCTCTGACCCCAATGCCTACGCTTTTCCCTTGGCTACTTCTACTCCAGACACACTGTGTCCCCCACCCCCACCCCCGCCAGTTCTTCGTCAAACTAGGACACTCCTGCCTCAGGACCTTTGCACTTAACTCCTCCCCCTGCCTGGCGTAAACCCTCGGCTAGCTATATTCAGATCTCTGCTCAAATGTCACCTTGTCAGGGTAGCCTTCTGGGACCACCAGTGCAGTAGCCCTCTCTCTAGCCTCCCTTCCTCCCTCCTCCTCATGTCCAGTTCTTTATCCACACAGCAGCCAGAGTGACCTTTCAAAAAAGCAAATTTGATCATGTCTGTCTCCTGTTTAAAAATGTTTCTTGGTTCGCACTGCTCTTAGAAGAAGATCGAAACTCCCTGGCATGACCCAGGAGGCCCTGATGGCCAATGCCGTGCTGCAGGCTCCCTCGGGGGGGGGGGGGGACGCCGTTGGGAGCTGCGTTGCTGACCCTTTAGAGGTCGTCTTCTCCCAAGGCCCTCCAAGTGCACGGCCCACATGGCCCCTCGTGAGAAGCTCTGTGGGTCACCTGAGCCTAGCATCACCCCATCTAAGAAGAGAAGAGACCTCAGTGGGCCAGGGAAGGGCTGGGATTGGCGCCGAGGGGAAGAGGGGATGGGCCGACTCTGCAAGGGCCTGCAAGTTTGGAGTTGTCCTTTCGCTGAGCCCAGCTGCAGCCACTGGGGAGACCCTGAAAGACACAGGGTCCAGCTGGGGAGCAGTGCCAGGGATCTGCTTGGAAATATTTGCCTTCTTTCAGCCCTGGGCATTGTTGGAGGCTGGACAGTGGTTTCCAGAAGCCATAATATGTGGATTTTACAGAGTACAGTTAGGCAGTACTTCCTTGAACCTGCCTTATATCTTACACACTGTGATTTCACTCCTCAGTGGACATGGAGAGCAAGGAGATCCTCCCGCCACACGCCCTTTGTTTCCATGAAAGCCAGGCCCTACTAAAACCATCAAAGTGAATATTCATCCAGCCTGCATCACGTGGCAACCACTGTTCTAAGCTCTTTCCATGCACAGAGTCACTTATTCCTCACAGTAGCCCAGGCAGGTGGGTACTCTTTAATAGGATGAGAGTTTGGAGCTCCTATCTACTCCACCCTACTGATGATGCCAGGGTGGCCCGTGGCTTTTCCCCCACCTCAACCCCTTTTGGGAAGGAAGCCCATGCATTCTCCAGGAAGGTGCCCTAAAGACAATCTGGAACAATCCTGAGGAGATCCTCCTTGGTGCTGTTCTGATGTAGCCACAGACGAAGTTGATGTAAGTTCCATAGTCGTAGGTACTACCAACAATAGTTACGGTGGACGCTTAAAAGATAGTTGGTGAACGAAATGATTTATTGAGCATCTATTTAGTGCCAGTGCTTTAAGAGGTAATTTGCACACATTGTTTCATTTAAGCCACGTAAAAACCCTCAGAAGTAGTTATTGTTAATTCCATGTAACAGGTTAGGAAACAGCAGCTCAGGGAGAAGAAGTAGTTAAACCAAGGCCACACAATTAGTAAATGGTGAAGCACTGATTTGTCCCCAGGTCTGTTTGACTGGCTCCTAACAACTTAGGTGCTTAATACTTGCTAGGTGGCTAACAAAAACTCTGCTACTAACAGCTCTACCTGGGATAAAAACACCAACCTCGTGTACCCGGTCCCTTGGGGAAGAGGTGTTTGGGGAGTGGGAGAGGAATTTGGAGCCTGGCTATAGCTTCTCCATCTTCCCCAGCCCTGGCCCCCTGGCTTGGGATTTAGCCCTATCCACGCTACTAATGCATGGCCCACGCTCCCAAGCTCCCTCCTCAGCCATATCCACCCTTGAGCCGCAGCTGTGAAATTGTAGTGACAGATCCAGTTTCATTCCCAGGATGAGCCTGTGATTATGTCTGCCTCAGCAGGGGGGCGACCCCTGTTTTGTCCTTGCACCATGACAAGTGAGCTCTCCTTTCTCATTCAGGAAGCTACTAGAACACCGCCTCCTCCCTCAAGCCTTCCTGGTTTGACCGGATGTCAGTTGTCAGGTGATGCAGGTCCCTCCATCAGAGAGAAAAAAACTTTGAGCCCTGATCTTAGCCAGCGTCTGTCCCCATCTTATTAGATCATCAACGGGACATCTCTGTGAATACTGAGCTCCCAGCAAGCAAGCCCCCTGCGGGTCTCAAGGGAAGCCCTCTTTCAATCCGGAGCTGTCTAGCAGAGCCTATCTCACCATCTTCCATTTCCAAAGGGACTCACGGGATCTTAAATGGTGGCTGTGAAGCCAAGAGGCAGAAAGCAGAGAGAGAGAGAGAGAGAGAGAGAGAGAGAGAGAGAGAGAGAATATGAATGGATGACAATGGGGTGGGGGCTTCCATTAAAAAGATACAGGGAGAGTTTGCCAGGGGAGGCTCTGTGGAGGCCACTATAACCTCAGTTTACACCCTGGGTCCCAGTGAAGATGTGTTCCAACTCCAGCCAAAGATTTAGGCACATGGAAGCACTGTATGTTTAGATGTTGGGACTCTTCTGGACTTGAGCTGTGCAAATCCCTTTCCTTTGCCTCCCCCAGCCCAGTCTCAAGAACTTGGAATAACGACGTTTTGGAGATCACTTTAAAAGCCTTCTTTCTCATTGTGCAGATAAGAAAACTGGGCTCCTAAGTCTTGCCCCAGGCCCACTGCAGGACCCTGCTCCTGTGTTCATGGAAGGAAGCTGGTGCCAGGAGGGGCCCATTGGGAGGGGGACAGAATGCGTCATCCCCTTGTATCTCCCTCACCCTCTCCTTCCCTGCTCCTGGAGGCAGCATTTCCAGGCTGGCAGAGCAGGGGTGGGGGTGCAGGGAGAGCTCTGCAGGGAAGAGGGGCCTGCAGGGCCAGGGCAGACACCAGTGACAAGAGCAATTTATTTCCCAGGCACAGATTAGACGGCAACTGAGAAATTCTTCCTCATGCCATCCATCAGTGGGCCGCCTCCGGCAGCCTCCGTGGGGTCAGGAAATTTGTCTTGACTGCTCTGCTCTGCCACTTTATCTGGGCTCCTGTGGCTTGAGTCATGCTAGAGACCCCAAAACCAGCAGAAGAAATCCAGCCCAAAGATCATCCACAGAGCTCAGACCTTCCGAACGGCACCCACCCGCTCCCCCCAACCCTGGGCTGCACAGACTCCCCGAAGGAGGGGACGCAGCCCCCGTGGCCTGCAGGAATGAGGGCTTTTGTTAGTACCCGGCACTGGCTGGGAAAGGAGCACCCCTTGGAGACTCTGCCCAGGTATCTGGGATCATTGGGATTTCTCCAGCCTGCCTTGACAAGAGGGCACTGGCTCAAAGCACAGTATTACTGAAGGGGTTGGCAAACTTTGTCTACAGAGGGCCAGGTAGTAGATATTTCAGGCTTGCAGCCCATAAAGCCTCTGTCACAACCACTCAGCTTTGCCACTGTAGTGCAAAGGTGGCCACAGACAATACGTAAATTCATGGGCATAGCCAAGTTCCGATAGAACTTTGTTTTAAAAAACCTAGTAAATGTACCATGAGCTTAATGCTAATGCTCCAAACTCTTGGGAATTTGGAGACCCTCTACTCCCTTAATAACATTTGTCAATTAATAATGGTAACAATAAGTTTTACAGCCCCAAACCATAAACTAAGCAATGGGGTCACTGGAGTTTACCCTAAATTTTAATATGATGAGTCTATAAACTGTATCACCAAGTCTCAGAAACCAAGGGATCAGCTCTTTCATGGATCTAGGGCTATTAGTTCTCACAATATCCTTAATCAGTGTTGTACAGAACCATGCAGGAGTTCAAAACGTAGGCTCTAAGGTCATAGTATTTGGGTTCAATCCTTACTCTACTACTTATTAGACATACAACCCTAACATCCCTTGACTCAGTTTCCTACTCTGTAAAATGTAGGCAATACCAGTTTACCCTCACAGGGTTAGTATGAAACTGAATGAGTCATTACAGGTAAGGCATCTGGACAAGTGCCTGGCACGTGGTCAGTCTTCACGTCTAACTGTTGCCAGACCTTAGTCAACCTTTACTAAACACTGAGCAGGGGACTGGCTGATCTTGGGTGACAAAAGAGGCTGAGGTGTGAGGACACTTGGTTCCTACCAGATGTGCAACAGGTGACCATTCCCACCTAGGCACCTTGGCATTGGACATTTCGGATTTCTCTTTTGTCTTTGCACATGGTGATTAGAATAGGCTGGACTAATTATAGCAAAGAGTAGAAGAAAGAGAAAGGACAAGGAAAATACATTTACTGAGTTGCCACAATGGCTGGGCAGGGTTAGGTGCTTTACATACTTTATTTCATAAAATCTATACAACTACCTTGCAAGGTAGGCTTTATTACCCTCATTTTATAGATAAAGAAATTAAGTCTCAGAAAGGTTATATGACATGTTCAAGGTCACTGAGACTGCCTAATTGCAAGTTCATTCTTTCATCAAATATTTATTTTTCACCAGGTGTGTGTCAGCCAATAACTATCCTATGTGTTTGGGAAACAGGAAAAGAAAATCAGCTTATAGCCTAGATGGGAAAGATGAGAATTTAAATCAAGCATCAAGGTGAGGCTGCAAAGGAAAGTTTGGGGAAAAGGACACCTTCACCAACGAGGAGACACTTAACCTGAGACTTGAAGGATGAATGGAAGTCTCCCGGGAGGATAAAGGAGAAAAGGTATTCCAAGAGGTAACATCACACGCAAACACGCAGAGGCATTAAATAACATTGTGCTTTCAAAAATAGTCATTCATCTGCTCTGGCAGGGTTGCAAGGGCGAGCAGAGGGCAATGTGGCTGGAGAGGCAGGTCACAGAGGACTCACAGAGGCCCTCGTGGCTCATGATGAAGTTTGAACTTGATCCTGCGTGTGATGGGGAGACATTTAAGGCCAGGCGTGGTGGCTCACACCTGTAATCCTAGCATTCTGGGAGGCTGAAGCAGGAGGATCGCTTGAGCTCAGGGGTTCGAGTGAGACCCTGTCTCTAAATAAGCAAGTAAGTAAGTACATAAATAAAGTGTTTAAAGCCAGGTAGCAACAGAAGCAAATTGTGTTTTAGAAATAAAAAATGGAGGTTGGACTGGAGTGAATGAGGCAGGATGCAGAGATACTATCTACCACTGAAGTTAACTGAAATAATCCAGGGTAGGAATGAGTGGGGTTAACTAAAAAGTGCCAGTGAGGATAGAGTGAGGGGGTTAGATGTGGTGGAAGGTGGGTGTCTGGATGGCCAGATGGAGAAGGAGAGAAGGACACATGCTCTTCTCTCAGTCCCACATGGCACTCACGGATCAGAGCTGGGAAGCAGCACGTTCAGCAGGCCCTGAGAGCCCACCTGGGGGAGCGGTGGAGGGTACTCGGAAGGTTCATGGGGTAGCCCTGCATTCTAGTCTGGGCGAGGGTCCTGGGGTGGCGGAACCTCACGTGATAATGTCCCTTCTTTTAGAACTTAGCTCAGTGTGAACAACTTTCAAATTTCTTTCTTTCTTTTCTCTCTCTCTTTTTATTTTTGTATTTCCATAAAATGTAAATTTTAATAATTATTCTGGGACCCGGTTATCTGGCTTTTTAAGGATTGAAGGAAATACTGCAAACAAAGAAGAGCAAAGGGAGGACTTCCATGCACCCAGCTTTCCTTCTGTGTAGCTGGGAAATACCTGCCTCACTCTCCTCATCCCCCCAGACCCAATCAGCTCTTGCTGCTGCTGTAGTTTTGCTCTACTGGGAGGGATTCTGCGACCACGGAAGGTGTCTCAAGAGAAACTCCTGACTCAGCAAGGTCAAGCAGTTTCCCAAACTATGCCCGTCAGACTGACTCACTGCAGTCCCCAGCCATGACCTCACAGACAGGCACGTCAAGAGAAAAGGGCAAGGATTTCCAAGGAGTCACTGAATAGCATGCATGTTTTTGTGCGTGTGCGTGCATGGGTGTGTGTGCGTGTGTGTGCATGAGTGTGTGTGCGTGTGCGCGCACGTGAGAGAGAGAGAGAGAGCATGGTGGGGGGAGGGAAGGAAAGGGAAGAGGGAGAAAGACATAGAAGGAGACAAATATGGTCAGAGAGCAACAGAGAGAATACTCACATACAAGAGAGGCACAGGCAAGAGACAGGGAATAGGAAAGAGGTATGGGGTGGCAGCCGTAGGGAGCAGACTGGTCCCAGGAACAGCCAGCAACTCAACAACCCCATCTCCTTCCTGAAAGTGTCCTTGGCCATGGTGCTGAACTCTAAGGCCTATGATCGGGTAGAGGTGGGCGAACCATGCACGCGATGACTAAGCTAGTATATTCACCAGCTTCCTTGTCAGAGTGACTGAGTACCCACTGTATGCTGCTACTTGCTTTCACACACAGTCTCTTATTTAATCACACAATAACTTCCTAACACATAATTCCAAGAACTGCCTTTAATCCCAAGGTCTTGCCTTTAGCTATTCAAGCCGAGCTATGGTAGGGGGCAGGTACTGACAGCAACTACATGTTTTACTTTATGATGACCTTTAAAAAAGGCAGGGCAAGAGGAGGGAGCTGACCTCTGGTTCCATTTAACTGATGACCAAAGGGTCCAGGGCTCCACAGAGAGTGAGCCCGCCTGGACCTTGTCAGGGACACGTGCCACCAGAATGCTGCACCCGTGTGGTACCAGGGTCAGGGCCCTGGGAAATTTTAGGTGTTACTGTAAATAAGTATTTTTAAAAGAACATAGTAATGATGTATCCAAAACAGAATTCTTCAGAGTAGAGATTCTAACAACTCCAACACATTCCAATTATATTGCTATCATTCAAAACAGTTTTGGACTCCTTTTTGGGAGTCCTTAAAGACATTTATTTATATGTTTTCAATTGTGAAAATTCTTCATTTTGTGGGTGCAGATTTTTTTAAGTAGAATCTTTTTGGTCATTTTAGTTTTTAGTTTTAATTTTTTAAGAGACTATTTTTAGAGCAGTTTTAGGTTCACAACAAAATTAAGCAGATACCATTTTATCTTTCTGGATTTCTCTGTTCTTGTTTCTTTAAACACACACACACACTATGGCTGAGAAGCTAAGTAGTGCTATTTTGAGTCAAAAACAATGTTAGTAGCCTTCTCAGTTATCAGATTAACTGTCATGGTATCGCAGTGCTTGTATTCAAGTTACCCCTATTTTACTAATAATGGTCCCAAAGAGCAAGAGTGTTGTGCCTAATTTATGGATTAAACTTTATCATAGGTAGTATGTATGGGAAAACATACAGTATATATGGGGTTTAATACTATCTGCAGTCTCAGGCATCCACTGGGGGTCTTGAGATATAGCCCCTGTGGATAAGGGGAGACTCTTATAGTATTGTAAACAGCTGATTATAATAACAATAACCATTTATTAAGCACTTACTATATACCAAATGTTTTGTTAAAGTGCTTTATGTGTATATTTTATTTTAACTCCATAATAACCCTTTGAAGTATCATCCCCATTTTACAGTTGAAGAGACTGAGGCCAGGGAATTTAAGTGGTTTTATCTCAGAGTCATACAAACAGTAAGTAGGAGTTGGGATTTGAACTTGGGATGCCTTGACTCCAGGGCTTGTGCCCTTGAGCTCTGTGCCATGCCTCCTCCAGTGTGCTGTCCATCCTGCCCATGGGTCCTCTCACGGCAGGGACACCAGCATGCTTGACTGACATCAGAACACTTCTCTCTCCCTTCCTTTTCCTTGTCATAATGTGTCCTCTCAAAAAGTCTGCTGTATACTTCAGACCTTTTAAAGTGAGCTCATGAGACTTAGAACTATACAAGCTGTTAGAATTATCAGACAGAAGCAGACCTCCTAGAGGCTCCCTCCCCTGCCTCTAGGACCCCCAGGAATCCCAGATACGGGGCTCCCTCCTTGCCTCTATTCCAAATTTGTCTGGCAGCCTGAACTCTCTCCTCTTGTCACATCATCACCTCACCCTCTTCTCTCTCAGTACCACTATGGGACCTTGAATAAGTTGGGGCTAAGGCCATATATTCTTCCAGGGATCTGGTAGTCCCTGTTTACAGGCTGGAAACAGAAACAGAAGCTAAGACCAAAAGTGAACAAAGATCAATGAGTTCTCACAAGACAGAACTGGGACCAGAACTCAATTTGTGCTAAGCCCACTCTTGTCCCAGACTAGATCTCTCTCATTCCCATCCACAACGATGACACTTTTGAGTGCCCATCTGCACACAGTATTGGTGTAGCTGGACGATGGACAGTCACAGGGTACTCAGAGCTCCAAGCAACCCACTGCTCCATGTGCTCAGGAAGGAAGCGAGGAGTGAAACCAACACAGAGAACACCCACTGTATTCTCTCACTGCCAGGAGGTTTCATGTGCATCACCTCATTTAATAATACTGCAAGGAGTATCATTAGCCTGCTTTTACAGATGAGGAAATTGGAATTTGTAAAGGTCAACATGCAGCCAGTAAATGGTGGAACCAGGTTTGGGATTTGTATTTGATAAAGTCTGTACTTTCTCCTTGTGTATTTGTGTATATGTGAAGATTCCTTCCCCAAAGAATGAACATACATGCACATACACATAGGAACTGAAATATAGTGTTTATATTAAATAAATGTCAAGGAAAATTGTATTATGTGTGTTTTTTGAAGGAGTGTGATGGGAAACAAAGAGATTACTCAAGATACATACTGGTAAAAATAATAATAGCTAAAATTGATCAAGCACTTGCTATGTACCAGGCACTGATCTAAGTACTTTCCATGCATTAGTTCATTTAAGCCTCATGGTGACCTTATGAAGTTTGCACAATTGTTTCTCCCATTTTAAAGATGAGAAAACTGAAGCACCGAGAAGATAAGCAACTTGCCCACGGTTGCAGACCCAGTAAATGATTATGCCAGTTATTTACCTACGGCCACAGCTCTACCCATTTCTATTCTCTCTTCTAAGCTGAGACTCTCTGGATTCTCTTGATAACTGGCTTTCTGTCAGGCTTTGCTAATAGCAGGCATTAGAAGGAGATTGCAAAGCAGGAGGAAGGAAGCAGGGAGGAATTCTTTCCTAGTTTTTCCTGTTCTTGTCAGTGTAGCTCTAGCAGTAGATCTTGGCTCCGGCCACTCTTTTGGGCATTCCAGAACCAGCGCCCTTGAAGTATCAGCAGCAGCCAGGTGGCACCCCATTCTCTAAGGTCTGAGCACCATCTCCTCCAAGCTCTAGGTTCTGGTAACTCCTAAGTCTTGCCCTCCCAGTCCTAGATTGGTGGCTACTTCCTGTGTTAATTAACTCTGGGTTATTTCAGTGTTCCCTTTTTTGTTCTTCCAGCCCTCCAATAGTTATATAACCAACTCCCTGTATTAAATCTCCTCTGTTTGAAATACCTGGGGTAGCTTCTTTTTTTCCTTACTGGACCCTAACTACTATGGCACTTGCATCAGGTTGCTTGTTCCTGGAGCATGTTCTCTTAACCACTAGTGTCTTAACTCTCGGTAGCTGAGGAAATTTCAAACCCCTGCAGGCAAGATCACAGAAGTCGTTTTTATAATTTCATGTCCCCCACCCTAGATACTAAATGAACTTCTCACAAGTAAACATACACACTTTCCTAGCAGACTGCGGGTCTTCATTGTGAAGATTTACAGCTATGGGAATCCTAATTGAGGGCTCTGGGCATGGTGGATGTTGAGTGGCCAGTCTTACTTTGACTCCTCATTCTGATGCTGGGCACCAGAGTCAAAATGCCACAGAAACAGACTGAGTCTGCATTAAGAGGACAGATGATCATGTTGACAGTGAAGGAAATTACTGGGGATAACAAAGGCTTATGGCCTTAATTAGAGGGTCAGCTGATGCCAGTGCCATCTTGAAGACATGAGCATCAGGGACCCAAAGGGGGACACTGCTTGGAGAGCTGTCAGCTAGGTCACTTATTAAGTGACACAAGTCCCTTATTAAGGGAAACACCAAGTCCAAGATTCAGAGTGGGAGCCATATAAGCCAATAAGCATGATGCTATGGGGTCTCTTGTTGAAGATGATACATGGGATTGTACTTAGTGAAAGAAAAAAAAGACACAAAAAGAAGAGGTGGCCCTACATCCAACCACGTGTCCATCCATCTAGCGATCAATTTATAAATCTTTTCATTCACTTAAGAAACATCTATTGAGCTACTATCCTGTGGAAAGTATATGTGGGATAGGAGACAGAGAATAGTCAGACATAGATTCTGTCCTAAAGGGATCTAACCTCCCCAGTAGGGAGATGTCACAAAGTCACATACTTATTTCCATGTGCAATGGGAGATCAGAAGAGGAAAAGGGAACCTCTGGGTGGAGCAATTATGTGGCTTCATGGAGAAAGCTGCAATTGAAATGGGGAGGGAAGTAGGGGGTATACGTGAGGAACACTGAGAAATCCCGTGGGCTGTAGTGAAGAGTTTGTGAAGAGAAGGAATGGGAAGTAAGATTGGAAAGATACCTGAGACTGTTCCGTGAATGACCTCGAGTTGCAGCTTGGTTCTGTAGGTGGTAGAGAGTAACAGAGGATAAGAAATAATGGTAATTGTTTTTTGGAAGAGTATTCTAGAAGCACAGTGGGAAATGAACAGTGGCAGGGACATCAGTTAAGAAGTTGTTATGATGATCAAGGCAATGAAGGAATAATGAAGGAGTGAATCATGGAAGAGGCAGAGAAATCGCGTGGAGAGAATGTGAGTGACGAGGCAAGGGACTTTTGAGCCACATGGTAGTGCAATTTGTAGGACCTGACAAGAGGCAGGGCGGAATCGAGCCTGGTGACGGAGCAGGACAGCAGTGTAACTAAGAGAAACGGGGAACATGGAAGGGGTGAAGCTGTAAGTTCAGTTCTGGACACATCAAGTTTGAGGAGTTATAAGGAATTAAGGCAGAGACACACTTAAAAAAGAAGGGCAGCATGGAGTTCAGGAGAGAAGCTGGGAAACGGAAGTAATTTGCACACCATCTGCCTTCACCAAGGTTAGCAGATGAAGCTCTGAAACCGGATATGATTTCCAAAGGAAAGAGTATCGAGAAAGAGCAAAAAGAGCCCAGGAATGACTCTTGGATATAGCCGAAGTTCATAAAGTAGAGGAAAGGAGGAACAAAGAAGAAATGACCAGAATGGCAGAAAGACAGCAGGAGAGAGAAGTCTAAGGAGGGAAGGGTAAAGTGGCAGGAAACTGAGAGGGCTGAACATCAGATGCTGCAGAGAGGCCAAGGAGAGAAGGAACAAGGAAGGACCACTGATCTGGAGCCTGAGAAGTGATCGGTACTGTCAAGAGAGCAAGTTCCATAAAGTGGCAAAGACCAGAGCTAGATTAAAAAGAGCCAGAAGGAATAATAATAATAAAGATAATTATAAAGGCAATAAAACTTTGTGTTGATGCTTAATAAGTGCTAGGCACATTGCAAACACTTCACGTATACTAATTCATTTGATCTTTACAATGAACCTTTGAGGTGGGTTCTTTTATTGTCCCTATTTTACAGATAAGGGAATCAGGGCATTTAAGAAAACAAGAAGAAAAGACCTTAGGTTTCCAAAGTGTGTTGAGCAGAACTTTTGTCCTGCAAGAAGCAGAAGTGCCACATAAAAGGGTGCTGGGGTTAAGTAAATTTGGCATTTCCCCTTCTAGGAATGCAGATTAGCACATTAAAGACTGAGAAGCCCTACATTGAAGAAACTTGTTTAATTTTGTTAAATCCAATGTTTTCTAAATTTATTTGACCTGTGAACCTTTTTATCATTAACATTCTATGGAGCAATGTTCTACAAGACGCACTTCGGGAAATGCTGGTGTAGAAGACTCCTTCGGAAAGTCATGACAGGGACACGAGGAGGCTGCAAGGGCACTGCTGCTTCTTTTTTGGGGGTGGGGGAGAAGGTGTTTTTTATGGAAGGGTAGCAAAATTTTGGGTGAGCTAAAGAAAGTGATAGTGAGAGATAATGGGACAAGAAGAATCTTAGTGCCAGACAATAAACAACAGCACATTTATAGAGCATTGAGCTGGGGAATTCTTGGAAAACAGCCCACAAGAGAGAAGATTGTTACCAATTCCACTTCAGGCTCTTCAAGTTGGCCTGTCAGCTCCATGTGCCCAGTTAGTACACCTACCAGTTTTACAAAGGCAGGTGCCCCTGTGGTTTTAGGGAGAATTTCTCATTTACTCGCTCATTCATTCTGCAAAGGCGGGCTGGGCATTTACTCTGGGCCCCGTCCAGTACAAGGCATTGCTCCCACTCTGATGCTGTCTCCCCTCAGCTCTTGGCTCTGCAGCCTGGATTTTATTTTTGCCTCTGACCCTTTGGACTTGAAGCCATGCTTGGGTTTCCCAGAGTCCAAAGAGAAGTTTCCCCACCAACTTCCGTCCGATGCCTCTCTGGCTCCCAGTGCCCCGTGAAGCTTCAAGTAAGAAGGCTGGGCCAGTCCTGGCCCCGTGTGCAGTGTCACAGCCTACGTCACCTGAATGGCCTCTGCCCCCTCCCAGGGTGTGTGTGCATTGTGCACGGGGTGAGGGGTGGGGCGGGGCGTGGGGAGCCGTGGCACAAAGGACGAGCGCACTCAGACAAGAGGAGACCCTGTGCTCAAGAAAGTGCAAATCCAGCCAGGACAGAGGTGGCACATGCTCTCCTTAGGACTGCCTGCCCAGCAGCATCTAACCATGGCATATAATGGCGTGGCACGTGGTATGAGGCACATGTGGCGTGACAGGTGGTGGGAATTACTGGGTAGACTTCTGAAGAAGAGAGTATTAAGTCAGTAGCCCCACTTAGAAGCAAGGGATTGTGAACAGAGAAAGTTTGGCTTGCAAATTCTATAATACTTTATGAATAAGAGAGAGCCTGTGTCGGCCAGATCTGTTCCATGGGGAAAGAAATGCTGCTCACTCCACCTGGAAAGACAGGCTAAGTGTATTTTAATGTGCAGCTGCAGATCTAGCCCAGGGCCCTGATCCGGCACCGGACATCTGGCTGGAGAAGGTCTCTCTTAAGCAGATGCTTATTATAGACTTGCTCTGAGCACTTAACATGCCTTCTCTTTCCCAGCTGCTAAATGCCCATTTCTAAGTTATTGAAATTCACTGGGAAGTATGGTTAATATGCGAATATAGATTAGCCCCCTTGCCACCATGCAGAGCTGCCTGTTTGGCAGCCTCTGGAACTCCAGATTCATGAAATATCTGGCACAAGCAGGGGAGTACAGAGGATGACTGGGTGGGGTGGGGGTGGTAGGTTTAATTCCTGGGCTGCTAATGAATCTGATTGCAGCCAACACTCGATTCTACCCAGGTGGATTACACACTGGGCGAGTCATCTGTAGAAATGTTAAATCCTGTGAGATTTTGCCCATTGCTCCACATATTCAGAGAGCTTCCAAGCAGCCTGACCCAGCCACTAATTGGCTTACACTCACAGACGGGCAGCTCATTTCCATACTGGCTGAAGCGAAACATAATTAGGAAGGCAAACATGCTGTAAGATATGTACAATATCTACATATCCTAGCACACATTTAAAGTCACACAACTGTGAGCTTTGTGATTATCCACTGTTTTGAATGAGTCACCCCACTGTTCCCCTGTGAGCATGGACCAGTGAGAAGGAGTTGCAGCCTAGGAAGCTGTTTTAACAAACATCCAGAACATACACATTCAAATGTGTTGTTTTTTCAAAACAGTCACCTTGGGATTGAGCTGCTGCCTTGCTTCAGATACTTTTGGAAGTTCCTTTTCCGTTGTTGTTTGGAATTGCCTTTGGAGCCTCTCATCTAGCATTTAAAGTGCTTGTAGTCTACCAAGAGGGGACATCACTTTGGAAGGGGAGGACTGATTTTTAGTGACAGGAGAAAGCATTGTGGAGCCAAGTATAATGAGTCAAGTGCAATCTTATAATTCTTACTCATAAAGATTTGTTTTCCTACCTTTTTTTTCCAAGAAAGTAGTTTAAGATGAATTTTTGCATTTGTAAGCATTGCCTAAGCCAGGGGTTGAGCTCACCAGTGCTCCCTTGAACAAAATGAGCACAAAAAGCCAACCCCCCAATAATGACACACACAATCTTTTCTTCGTCTGAGTATACAGCTCAGCCTGGCATCCACTGACAGCCACATGGGTCCCAACAATGGCTAACTAGCCCCCAGGGCCTCTCCCCTGTGGACCTGCTAAAATGCTGCTTCAAACATCTCGCTCCAGGCTGGCTTCCCCTGCAACCCAACCAACTCCTCACCTACTTCCAGGGCCACTCAGCAGCCTGTACCAGCAAAGGCAAATTCACATGCATTCAATGTCCAAGGTAATCAGGAGGATGAAACCATGGCAACAGCCTCTAGCAAATGAATCAAATGCCCCAAGGAGACATTCCAGTTCCAGAGGGGCCACGTGGGCTACGGTGACCTGGGGCTGGACACCTTTTCAAAGGAAGAGCATTGAAGCTGTTGTAGGAGATGGCAATGGCTAGAATGTATGGATCCCCCAAGAGGACCTGTCTGGGGAGATTAAGCCTCTTCGTTGGATTTAGGAGTTTTGATGTATTGGTTAAATAGTAAATCAAATGTTTTTGTTTGTAGTCAGAAGGAGGGCTGTATCAGGTGAGAGGAAGTGGCACTGTTGGGATAATATACTCTTGGTAACTCTGTAATTTACCAGGTAGGAGACACCTTAGATCCATTTTCAGGTCTCTGAGAAGGCAGGTGAGCTGTCCCTAAGACCCTCCTCACATATCTAGATTGTAGACGCTACTTTGGGGACTGGCCATTCTATGTAAATGAAAGAGTAAGATTTCTAAGAATAAGAGTTCAGAAAGCCAGGTCCCCAAAAGGAGGGGAGCCTTAAGCCTGGGAGAATTCTCCATGAAAACGACAGCCCTTTCTGCATTCCTTCCAGGGATCCAGAACCTCTGAGGTCACTGGTCCTTGGAGACTTTCCCTAACACCAGGGAGAATGAATTCTGGGGCTGTCTCTTAGCCTTTCCTCCTCCAGGGATGCTCTACAACCAGCTCCAATAATTTCCTTGTCTTCATTTCCCTGGACACAGGGCCTCCAGATTCAGAGAAACTAGAATTCCATTCTTTTCTCTAAGGAAAACCATTAGACCTGCACTTAGCAACCACCAGGAGGGTATTTTTAGCTCTCTGGCAGAAGTGTAATGTACAAAATTTAATAATCTCAGCCTTGAAGTTCCTCACAGCCCCATTCAACATGAAATTGTGGCTGATGGATTGTCACAGAGGCAGGAGAAAAACAGGGCCAATGAGCTTGTCTGCCGTTTGCCTGGTCTGGTCAGGATGTAGGTACCAGACATGGCGGGAAAGATCAGAAACACATAGACTTAGGAAATTCATTCTTTTTTTTTTTTTTTTTTTGAGACAGAGTCTTGCTCTGTCTCCTGGGCTAGAGTGCTGTGGCAGCAGCCTAGCTCACAGTAATCTCAGACTCCCGGGTTCAAACGATTCTCCTGCCTCAGCCTCCCAAATAGCTGGGACTACAGGCATGTGTCAGCATGTCTGGCTAATTTTTCCTATTTTTTGATACAGGCTAATTTTTTTCTATTTTTGGTAGAGATGGGGTCTCACTCTTGCTCAGGCTGACCATAAACTCCTGACCTCAAGTGATCCTCCCAGAATGCTAGGCTTACAGGCGTGAGCCACCGCACACAGCCCAGGAAAATCACTCTTCAATTGGGAGGGAAACTAGCCCCCAAATGTCCATTTCTTCCTTAGGTCAAGTTTATAGCCCATGAGCTAAATCCACTATGCTGAAATGTCAGAGTTAGCCAGGTGTCTGAACCCTCTTCCCCAACTTATGCTGTGCCTTTGAGTAAGTCCCTTTGCCTGTCTGTCTCAGTTGCCAACTGTAAAATGATACTTTTCAGCTAGGACATTCTATAATTACAAACACTACCTGGAATTGATATGACAAAGCCCACAGCAATCAAACGGTATGCATTTACTGAGCAGCTATGAAGCCCTCAACACTGAGAGGTGGCTATTCTGCATCTGGCCCAGTGTGTGGCTAATCTACTTCCTAGGCCGTCTGTAGACAGATTTTAATTCCCACGATGCAACCCCACCCCATCTGACATCTCTGCTTTCAGGCTGCCTACCCTGACTTCACCTGGTGGGAGCCCAGGAATTGAGAGTGGATCTTGACTCCAGCCCAAGCAAAAAAAAACCAGGCAGGTTCTATCTGCTCCAAAACACATACAGGACTGATTATGAGGCCACAGAAAAGTGCTCTTTGAATTAGTTACTATTTTCAGACAATCTAGGGTTAGGCAAAGAGATAGATTTTGTTTTCCCTCTTCTGCCCAGGTTTTTCCCAAGGCAGATGAGTCAGGATGAGGCGAGGAAGAGGAGCAAAGTTCAGAAATTTATAGAGAGAAGAGGAAGGAGCTGGAGCTGCAGCTCCTGCCCAGGAGTAGGAGGAGATCAGAAGCCCCTTCAAGATGATGAGACTAATTCCCTGGTCCTTCCTCTCCCATCAAGCCTGCCTCATGGGGACCCCCATCATCTTTCTGTGTCCACACAGCATGTCTCCACATCTAGATGGACTGATTGGGATCTTGCCTCAGAGCTCCATCATTCATTCACTTATGCATTCATTCAAACACATTTAGAAAAGTACCAACTACGTGCCAGGCACTGTACTAAATGCTCTGGGGGATGCAAAGAAGTATTAGATAGGATTCTGTCCCCAAGAAACTGATGTCTCAGAGACACTGTCTATTCCAGAAAGAGGTTCTTCAGTCAAATTTAGCAAAATAAAATCTATTTTGTGAATTTATTTATTCACATTTATTCAGTGAATTCACATTGAGCACCCCACTAAGTGCCAGGCACTGTGTTAGGTACTTATAAGTTGTCCTTGTTTGGAGTGCCAGTGATCTACAGTGGAGTTAAGATAAGGTTTCCCTATGTCTTAAGTTTGCCTGTATCAAAACAAGCTTGGGTTGAGCGTAGTGGCTCATGACTAATTCTAGCACTCTGGGAGGTCGAGGCGGGTGGATCGTTTGAGCTCATGAGTTTGAGACCAGCCTGAGCAAGAGTGAGACCCCATCTCTACTAAAAAAATAGAAAGAAATTAGCTGGACAACTAAAAATATATATAAAAAATTAGCTAGGCATGGTGGCGCATGCCTGTAGTCCCAGCTACTTGGGAGGCTGAGGCAGGAGGATCGCTTGAGCCCAGGAGTTTGAGGTTGCTGTGAGGTAGGCTGACGCCACGGCACTCTAGTTTGGGCAACAGAGTAAGACGCTGTCTCAAAAAAACAAAACAAAACAAAAAAAACAAGCTTGAAACCCCAAACCTATGTGCACACACCGAAGAAGAGGGGTAGGGCCCTGGAGATGGGGAGGCACAGAGGGGATACTTTGAGCTGCCTATAGGAAGGGACCATTTACTTCTGACATGGTTGGAACCAGTCAGAAAGGCCCAAGGAAGAGTATACATGCTTAAGGGTTTCAGGGCTGGGAGGGACATAGAAGAGTGGAGAATGATGAGGATGGAACAGATAGGGCTCTGTCTTGCACAGCAAGGCCCCGCAGCCATTGCTCCTGATATCCATGCCAGGAAACAGGCGTGATACTGGAGGGTCTCCGGTATTATTCCCCAGCCTGCCCCGCCCATGGCGGTTGATCGTCAGCCTCCTAATAGGTGGCAGGGGCAGAGGGAAAGAGCCTTTGACCTTATTCTTTTTATTTTGAGACAGAGTCTCACTTTATTGCCCAGACTAGAGTGAGTGCCGTGGCGTCAGCCTAGCTCACAGCAACCTCAAACTCCTGGGGTCAAGCAATCCTGCTGCCTCAGCCTCCCATGCAACTGGGACTACAGGCATGTGCCACCATGCCCGGCTAATTTTTTTCTATATATATTAGTTGGCCAATTAATTTCTTTCCGTTTATAGTAGAGATGGGGTCTCGCTCTTGCTCAGGCTGGTCTCAAACTCCTGAGCTCAAATGATCCGCCCACCTCGGCCTCCCAGAAAGCTAGGATTACAGGCGTGAGCCACCGCACCCGGCCTAACCTTATTCTTGAAGTACATTCATCCCAGAGCACACCCGATTTGGATGCTAGTAGGGGCCAGCCTCGGACTTTAAGTTTGCTGTGGATACCCAAGTAGCAGAAAACCAAATCTCCAAATCTCAGGAAGCAAAAGGAGGAGGCTGATGGACAATAATAATGGTCAACACTTACCAGGGCCCTACTACGTGCCAGGCATTTTCTAAGCACTTCATGTATATTAACTCATCTAATCCTCATAAAAATCATCCCATGGAGTTATTCCCATTTTTTCAGATGAGGAAGCTGTGGCACGGAAAGGCTAAGTGACTTACCTGAGGTCACACAGCTGACAGACAGGGGATGAGGGGTGCCTGGGCCACAAGCCCCCATCTGAACCCTAGCGCTGTCTTGCCTCTGGGTTACTGGAATGGGAGTCTGTACTTATCTCCTCTGGCTTGGTGCCACCACCAACTTTCAGACTAGCAGGCAGAGAAGCATGTATGTGAAACCTCTTCCTGTCTCTCTGCCGAGTCCCATTTCCCAGAGTGTGAAATGCACTTCCCTCCTGCCAGCCACAATATGGCCTTATTATGCCTAATAAGACACAGGATCTAGTCAGCATGAGCTCAGCAGCTGAGCAAAGGGGAGACATGGGGACTCTGCTTCCACCCCAGCCCCTGCCCATCCGGGGTGTCTGGGCTGGGGGCTGAGGCCACAGACTAGGCAGGGCCCATGTATGGGACCCTTCTCCCGATCCCTGGCTTCTCTGCTCCATTCTCCCTGGTGGTGGGGGGCCTGGCGGTGGGGGCGGGGGACAGAAAGGGGTAGGGAGCCATCTTGTATTCATGCTTAAACGTGCACAGCTGGCTGCCAGAGCCAACAGATGTGGGAGGCCAAGGGGAGGGCAACCTCATTAGTGGAGCTAATGGGATACTCTAAGCGCTCCCTGCCTCCTAGAACAGCAGGAAGGGTAAGGGGTAGAGAATGCAGAGTCAGCCACACCCGGGCAGGGGCATGGGGAGGGTTAATTTTCTGTGTTGACTTGCCTGGGCCACAGGGTGCCTGGACATTTGGTCAAACGCTATTCTGTGTGTGTCCGTGAGGGTGTTTCTGGATGAGATCGCCGTTCGAATTGGCAGACTGAGTAAAGCAGATTGCCCTCCCCAAAGTGGGGGGTCCCCATCCATTCAGTTAAAGGCCTGACTAGGACAAAAAGACTGACCCTTCCACAAATAAGAGAAAATTCTTCCTGCCTGACTGCCTTGAGCTGGGATAGCTATCTTCTCCGGGTTTCAGACTCGAACCAGAACATCAGCCCTTCTTGGGTCTCGAGGCTGCTGGCTTTTGAACTGGAACTACATGTCTGCTCTCCTGGGTCTCCAGCTTCCCAACTGCAGATCCTGAGACTTCTCAGCCTCCACAGTCATGAGAGCCAATTCTGTGTGATAAATCTCTTTCTCTCTATATACGTCCTATTGGTTCTGTTTCTCTGGAGAACCCTGACTAATACAAGCACCATAAATATTCATCGGTAGGGACCTGGCTTGGAGGTTGGCAGGTTGGGTTTCTGCATGTGACTGAAGGATCTGAGTCCTTAATGCATTTAAACTCTTGCCTCTCAGCTTCCAGGGATTACTCAAATGGTCCCCGAAATATAACCTTGAGCAGGGAACTCAGCATGAAGGCTTTTCTCTGGCTAAATATTCTGAGATATGGCCTATATTTCAAAGCTTGAAATTAAGATCCATGCTCAGAGCCCTTCATTCTTCCCCAGCTCTGTATGTACTATGGGGCTGAAAAGAGCCACACGGTGTGAAAGGTTGAACATGCTTTACCTCAGCCTTGCAGAGAGAAGCTTACTTGGGTGTCTACATGCGAGTAGAGTCTGGGGGAAGATGATGAATTCAAGGGGGTCGTCTCTAGCAATTTCCTGCTTTTAAGAAGGAGGGGCTTTTATCCCTTCACATTGTCTCTGTAGTTCCTCAAGTTCTCCAAGAAGGTACCACTGCCAGCTTCCCACTCATCTATTCCAGTGTGGGCTCATCCAGGAGATTTCAAATACTTGAATTGTAACAAGAGTCGATGTTTCTGCAATGTGGACTAGAGCAGGTGAATCCAGGGACAGGCTGGCGAGGCAGCATGGTCAGGAGGCTTGGCAACGGTGTCTGGGTTCAGTCCTAGCTCTAACACTGCCTATGAAGCAAGTCGCTTAAGCTCCTTGTACCTCAGTTTCCTCATCTGAAAAATGGAATTAGTATAGTGGTAACCATTCCCATTAAGGTTGTTGGGAGATATATATAGAGAGAGTAAGTGGCTGGCCTATTGTAGCACTCTATACATTTTAGCTATTATTAAATGTTTATCAGTTGGTGGCATAGTTTACCCTTTGTATCCCTCACCAAGGCTAGAACTTGCTTGGTACTCTAAGAATTATACATATAATAATAATATGGGGAGGTGCTAAACATTCTGATTTCCGACATGATCAGATATGATCAGCTACTGCCAAGATCAGCTGGGGAGACCTGAGACATGGTCGCGGTCCTCAAGGACTTAGAAATTGAGGTATGGAGACCTCTCTACTCTGCTTGAGTTATAAATTGGCAAGTACTACTGTACAGGTACAACTGAGAACGCGGGTGCCCAAGGAGAGGTTAGCGAGCCAGGGTGGAACCTGCCCATGGCGCCTTTGGGATGTGAGTGAGACCCCCCGTGGCCTGGGCTAAGTCAGCTGACGGCTCAGGGGGACGGAAGGACCCCATCTCTTCCGGGGCATAGATCAGGAGAGAGGCGCTCTGAGCAGCAACAAATAAAGTTGGAGGTGTCCTACTGGGACTCTGTGCCAGTGCCATATAAATACGGTTTCGAAGCACAATGTCTTAAGTAATAAAGGAGGAGGAGGAAAAAAAATAATCCAGAGAGAAATCAACTTATGGCTCATTTAAACCTTATTGAAATTTCTACTGTGGAAACATTTAAATATCATAGTTACTGTGGTGTGTCTCGCTCCTGCTATTCCCCGGTGGATGTTTCGTTGCACATTTGGTTGGGGAGCAGAACAATAAAGCTGCTTGGAAATTGCTTTCCCACTGCTAGGTAATTACAACAGGTTTTTATTCCAAATGTAAAGAATGAACCGTTATTTTTTTAATAAAGGGAGCTCTTGGCCGGCCCCAGCCCCCACCTCCCTCCCCCAGCCTCAGCCTGCTCTGGTCCTTTGCTCCCACATCCTCTGTCACATTCTCCTACACGACCTTCTCTGTTCTCTGCCTTTCCTCCAAGAAGCAGCTGGAAGCAGCTCTCCGGTCTCAGCTGCTGGCTCCTCTGACCCCCAGCCCGGGAGCCTTGCGTGCCACTGTTTAGAGAAAGCTACGGCCCCCTCCAGGTCTCTGTCAAGAACATTAAATATTTAGCCTGACTCCATCCAGGCCATCAAACACACTCCTGTCTCCCTTCCCTACCCAAAGTGACAACATTTCCCCACCTCCATCTTTTTTTAATCCCAAGCAAGCAATTCAGGATTAACTCAGCATTTGTCAGCTCTGTCTGAGCTCAGGCGTGAGCTCATCGGCTCTCTCCCACCAGACGGAGCAGAGGAGAAGTGCCTTTTGTGGTTTCAGATGCACAGTTCAGCCCGGCAGCCAAGTGAGCACCTGGCCGAGGCCAGGC